>DWAO01000563.1:0-24353 GCA_018230605.1 Heliconius congener
CACTAGGTTCCCTCTGCCTACCCTGCTGTGTGCGGGATACAGCATGAAGCTGATTGATAAATATTTAAATCACCACTTCTTTATAATAACAAACTTTTGGAAAGCGAAATAACTACGATATTGTCTTTGACTGATAGGCCATTGCCATAGCTAATTAAACTTTGAAATAAATTCGTCCATTCGGGCTGTTTGTTTTTAATTACATCGCTTTGTGGAAACAGTCCAGAGCGTGCGCTGATTTAAATGTGCTGGTTTAACATTATTTGTATAATTACAAGGGAATATCACGTTCCAAAATTGCCTTTTAGACTGGAAGAAAATGGGTATTGTTTTTAATTATAAATTAAATTTTCTTGGATATTAATTACATTTAAAGTTAATTTACATAAGTCATACTTCTGTGTTCATAACGATAGTTTAGGATTAACTTAGATATAAAAAAAGATGGGAATATTTTGAATTTAGTTTCGTTAAAGAAAACTTTGTATTTAGATTATTTTTAAACGCCGTCGTCTGCTCGTCTGAGGATGGGGGCGATGGCGCTGAAAATCGCAAGGGTCCGAGTAACTTGATACGTAATTACAATTAATTTCAGTCAATCAAGGAACAGACAGCTCTTATTCGTAATATGATTCTCACTTTAGTTAAGTATTTATAGTAGCTTTCTTACTATGTGGTTGCACACAACAAAATTTGTGTGCAACCACATAGTAAGAAAGCTACTAGTTCGATATTGATAAAAAACAAAACCAGTCAAATGCGAGTTGAACTTGCTCACTGAAAGGTTCCGTATCGTAATCCTAAAAGGGTTGTAGGTCACGGGGAAGTACGACTTATTAAAATTAACAAACTTAAATTTGCCATTCCAATTTTGTATAAAATGAATGACTACTTTTACTTTTTTTCTATGAAATACCTATAAATGTTAACTCGGATTTTTCCTTTATTTGTATTGTAAGTTCTCACTTCTTGCCAAATTTAATAACTGTAGGCCCTGGAGCTAGTCGCTTAAAATAGTGTAACAATCACATATCATGTAGTCTCATTTCTATAACGTAATTGATGAATTATGCGACAAATATGACCTTATTTATACGTCAGAACAGAACAGTTGGTGAGTGTGCTTCGAAATAGGACAATTCACCCGCAGAGACAATTGAAATAAAACGATAGGCAACTGGGAAGATGGTTCAAGAGAAAAAGATATAACATAATTTTCTGTAGCGCTAAATTAATATCTCCATCGGCGGCACAGTGCACATTTTGGCTGACTGCATGCATATTGCAGTCGTGGCCTTTCAATTTGCAGGTCAAGCGTACTCTGTACTGCAGAACAATTTATTTTTGTTTTATTTTAAATTTGCAACTCTAACGAAGCGAGGTCTTGTTACACGCGACTCAAAGTGCAGCCGTCGTTTGGGCTAGAATGGGCTATTGTTTTATGTAAATAAACACATTACAGGAGCGTCCAGTTAGGAATGAGGCCAGTCGTGTAGCAGGGGTATAAAGAGTGGCTGTAAGCGCGACTGGTTGCGGATTCGATCCCCATTCGAGTAAATAAAATGTTTACTTTAATGAATATTTCAATTTCTTCGCTCTGGTGTCGAGGCAAAACATGGCGTTGAGTTCCGCCTCTCAACACACAGTGGAAGTGGCGAACGTAGTTTCTTTACACAAGGTTCCCCCTGCCCGCTCTGCTGTGTACGGATACAGCGTGAAGCTGACTTATTTTCTAAAATTTTTACAGTAGTGTTTGGTGTTCTAATTATTGAGGAATCTAATGGTGGTCGCAAAATAGGGTTATATAGTCTTTATAAATCACCGTTTATGGAGGCGCATAAGGTATATATAACATGACCATTCTTTGGTTGAAAACGGGACGACACGTTTTTTTCGTAAATTAAGATTTTTTTTATTTTTTAACCATTTTCTTAAAAAGTAACATTTTTTTATGTAGGTACCATGGTTTTTTAGGGTTGCGCGTAATTATGATGCTATTGCAAAAAACGGCACATTTTTACGTCTCAGTGCCGTTTTTGGGGACACCGGCACACACAAACGTAATCGGGACGGTCCTGTTCAAAATTCCTTCTTTCCTGTTCTGTTTTTTAGAGATGTGCGTTCGTTTTTTTAGGATAACTTAAATTTTTCAATACTTCCGTTTTTGAAAACTAGCGTACTGCGATAATCACGGAGAAACGGAGACTTAATTTCTGGGTGCCATGTTTCGGGACACCGGAAAATGGGACAGTCCCGTTCAAAACTGGTCACGTTAGGCATAAGGCACATAGGCGGCGACGTTGCGGGCGTGGCGCAGGATGCATTGTGTTATGGCGAATATATTAGTGTGCATTCTCACGCACGAAACCCGTTTCTCGTCAGTTCGTGTTCTTGTTGCTCCTTTGCTAATACCTTTGTGTCTCTTAGCGGACTGTTTTGCGAAAAGTTCGATCATCGAAAAGAGACGCCGACTTGTATCGGATGAGTTGGACCGCGGCGTTCAGTTTCGGTTCGCTTGTCTGATAGTATTTGTAAAAAGACAGCGATGGAATCCGTTTTTTTTATTTTGGACACGATAAAATTTGCGATTGGAAAATAAATTACTATATAAACATTTTAAAATTAAAGTATACAATGTATACTTTTAATTGAAATTAAATTATTGGTTTACAAAATTATAGGCTTATTTTGAAGTTCTCCGCAACTTCATTTAAAAGCACATAATCCTACGCCCAAGTTATTATTTGTATCAATGTTTAAACAAGTGCAACGTTCTTAAAATAAGTTGCGGAGTAACGACTGGATTTCATGAGGGTGTTGCAAATTGCGACAAAATTAGAAGTTTTCTTGAGACATTTAAGTATCCGCCACATTATAAATGAAACTTGAAATTATTAATATATACTAAAGATTGGCTGTAGAATATATTAATTTAATATACATATATATTTTACTGTCACCCCTTATAAGATCAATTTGTATTCCGTCTGTTCGTCTGATGTTTGTTTGACAAGAGCCTTTATCTCAAAAATGCTTGTAAAAACGAGTTCAAATTCAAATCATATACCTAGATCACGGCCCCTGGTCCTGATAACCTAGAATAATTAAATTTGATAGCTAGCATATACAGGTGTTTATTTTTTGCTCTGGTGTCGGTAGGCAAAGCGCAGCGTTCAACTCCGCCACATATCACTCAATATCCTCAAAATCCGGCGGAAAGTAAGTTGCGAAGTGCCTTAACATTAGGCTCTCTTTGCTTACCCTGCCAAATGCGTGATACAGCGTGAAGCTGTATATAAATTTAATACTATACGAATTTTCAATAATACCTCTCCTCATCTCTCACGCTTTCTTTTTGTTTTTAAACGTCCATTTTCTTAAGCAATTTGCAATATCTGTTTTCTAATTTGGAGATAAAAAAAGTCGGTGAAATTATAGCTATTCAAGTTTTAATAGCGTAGTATTGGTTTAAAATTTTATGACTTGAAGCTTACTGCTTGCTGCTTTAAGAGGCTCGCATAAAAAAAAATACAACATAAAATTTTAGCGGTTTCTGCATACTCGTACGCCGAATAATTTTAAACGCTTTTCTAATCTTAACGTAATTATTTGACTAAAAACGTAGAAGAAGACTATGAATATTTACTTTAATTAGAAGATGAGACTTATAGAATTTAAATCAAATTGTCAGTAAGCTTGTGGCTTAGAAGGTGCTTAGAAGGCTGTTTAGCCACATGTATTTTAGTTTAACTTCCTACGTTCCTAGAATGGATCCAATTTCTACAGTACACAAACGTTACTTTGACCGCATACCGGATATGTAGCGCTACGTAACGTAAAGGATTTGCCATGCATCCCTTTCATACTTCAGTTGCTTGTCCTGCAAACAATGCACGCTAATTAAGCTAAATATCATTTTCTTTTCTTGTTTATGCCATTTTTACGGGTTTTGTTGAGACATTTTCTATCTGGAGATCTCTGAACCTAGTGTTAAAATACTCCGTTCCTCATCAAGCCCACAAGCCCAAGCTCAAGCACACAACCGTTCCAGTCTAGTTGATTCCAAATTTATCTCGACAAATTAATCTCATATATCTTTCGTTTGTAATTTATTATTATATTTTAACGTATGTAGGTACATACATTATTTTGATTTATATATAATTTTTAAATAATTGTATATTACAACACTATATTATTTTGTTTCAGGTACTGATTTAATAAAGCCGGTCACCGTGTTTTACCATGGACTTAACTCCCATACACGTCGTTCGTTCGCGGAATCTTCGTTCGCTTTCATCTTTTTTATTTTTCATTTCTTTGTAAAGTTGATTTTAAACTTAAAATATATCTATAACATGAGAGTTGCCAGGTACAAAAATTTGCATATGTATACGATATATTAAACAGTATATACCTATTAGATAGTATATATTCGATAGTATGTGATCAGCAATTAAATCGATGCATCGAATTACGTAGCATTAATGTTGACTCAGTGAAAATTGATCGCAATTTATTAGGAACGTACATATTAGGTATTACATATATCGCTTATTATTATCGTTGATAAATACAGTTACAATATTTTAAAAGATATTTCCATTATATTTATTTAGAAAGCGTATAAAAATTTGAACGTTGCGGGATTCGAGCCCGCGCCTCCTAGAAACCAACGAATTGCCGCGGTTGCAGTAGTTCGTGGTCACCCGAGACCTCTCCATAGGTTTTGATTCCGCGGCGAAGTCCATACAAAATGCAGGAAATGCATTGATTAGATAGATAAATGGTTAGATAAATTAGATATACAGATAAATGGTTTTGACAGACGGTCAGACTGACAACAATGTGATCCTAAAAGGGTTCTGTGTTCACCTTTAGAGATACGGAACCCTAAAAAATTTAAAAGTTAAGGCTAATGCAATAAAGCCGTAAACTCGGATGTAATAAAGCTGTCAATATACATATGTGTTGTACTCGTATACTTTTCTCAGTGGGAGATTGTCGTGCTACAGACGTTTACTCACTTAATATGGGTAAGTACCTTTTTAGCAAAACTCCTGCTGAGATTTTCGCACTACACGTAAAATAATCACTGGCCAAAATAACTCTTCATTAATATGAATCAACGTAATCGTTGAATACAGCGATAAACGATAAAATATTGTTAGTACTTTTATATGGAGGCCAGTCGTGGCGCAGCAGCACAGTCGTGCGGTTGTAAACGCGACAAGTTATGGATACGATTTCCACTCGAGAAAGTAAAATTTTTAATATTTTCAATTCCTTGCTCTGGTAAAGAGGCAAAGCGCGGCGTTAAGTACCATTACTCAACACGTAATATCTCCAAAAATTTTAATAATAATAACAGTTTATTTCGTTAAAAAAATAAAAAATTAAACAATTTTTTTAAATATGTCATCAATAATTATTACATGCTTTTAATTCCCATTAACATTATTTTAAATATGATAAAGGTTAAAAAATATTTAAATAACAGTTAACGTCTAAGCCTGAAATGATTTATTACAGTTTAAAAGCAGAACGGCTGTAGCTCTCGCTTACATGAATAATAGGATAGCGAAGCGCCGACCGATCGATTGTGCTCCTATACGAAACTATTTACATATTTTTGTATCCCAATATAACTTTTTTAGACATTTTTGTTATTGTTATTGAAAATATAAGCCTCCAAAGTATATATGTACCTCTTAAAGTGAGGTCTTCGTGGGATAGTGCCACAGCGTTGGAATGTAAATGTGATCATTGCTTATTTTAATTTTCTCGCCCTGATTTTTCTACTAAATGTCTCAAAAATTGGGCGGAGTAACTTAACACTGGGTTCACTGTGCATATTTTGCTATATGTTTTATAAATTTATATTATAGTAATCAATAATGAGAAAACTGACGACGACTTAGGTGGTTTCGGGTTTGAATCCAATTACAAACTAATATTTATTTTTACTCGTAATGTGGAATACGTTTAAAATGTTGAAAATTTAAGCTCTATTACTGCATGTGTATCATGCACGTGCACGTGCACGATTTTTTTAGTAAAGCATAAGTTCTTTTTCTAGCCACGTGCACTCTATATATGCACGATTTTGGTATTAGAGTGCAATATTACATTTCATCTTAACACTTTATATCAATTTTATCCATAATTTCGTATAAATTATAATATATCAATAACATATTATGAATAAAATATAAACAGCTTATAATTTAACTGTTCATTTACAGCGTGGGCGTAGAAACCAATGCCATTATTAATTCTACCAATAAAAGTTATTTAATTTGATGCAGTTCCTGTTTTATAATGATTCTATAACGGTTTGTATACTTTTATAGTTTCTGAGTACATTGGATTATGATTTTATTTCTTACTAAAATGTTTCTAAATAAATCGCTCCTATCTATGTGTTTTTTTTAGATTCACACTGTATACCAGCAGGGTAGGGAGAAGGAACCTAGTGCTACAGTACAGTAGAGAACACTCCGTTCTCCACTTTTCAACCAATTTTGAAGGCATTACGTGTTAGGTGGTGGAATTCAAAGCGAGGAAATAAAATAGTAAATATTTAATTTCTGTGAGTGGACATCGAACCCACTATCTGTAGCGCTTACAGTCACACGCTAGTGCCTCTGTGCCACGATTGAGCTCACTTTATGATTATAAAATGTGTTATTATATGTAAGATTTCTTTTGCATGCACCTGTACTGGCCCTAAATCCCACTAAATTGATTCTCTTTGCCTCGTTCCTACTCCACAACACAAGGAAGATGTAAGAATTTCAAAAATCGCTTTTACTTTGTTAGTTTTACAAAAGTTACGATTTTCTTACAAAATTATACTACCATAACTTCTATTTTATCATTTCAATTTCCAACAATAATAACGTTAAAATTTATTGTGTTAAATCATTGTATTTCTGCAAAAGCCCATACAACATAAAACCTTTTTATTTTGATAGATGTCATATAAAATCAGTAGTAATGTTGAATAATGGATAACCCGAACCCAACCCTATTTTATACGTTTAGGAGAGTTTCCGTACAAGCTTATTCGAAAGCGTTAAAAGGTATTGATGACATAGCACTTTGTATATTGATGTTATATTAAAGTTATCTTTGAGAAATAAATAGTTCATGGTATTTTTTTTTAAATAAATTCAGCTTCACGCTCACGTGTATAGCGCACACATCAGAGTAAGCAGCGGGAACATAGAGTCAAGATACTGTGTTTCCCATTTTCCGACGATTTTTTCGAGGCATTGCGTGTTGAGTTGCGAAACTCAACGCCGGGCTTATGCCTTTATGTTAGAGCTAAGAAAATAAAAATATTAGTTAATAATAGTTTGTTTCCTCGAGTGGGAATCGAACCCACAACCGTCACGTTACAATTACACCTTTGTGTCCCTGCGCGATGACGTGAAGACCTCAGCTTAGTTTTGTTTAAAAATGTAACATTTATAATATATAGCCATTATTGGTTGAAAATTAAATAAAATATTCCTTGAATAACGACAGAGCGTCAGCAGCGTCTTGTTTCAATGTATATATTATACATTTATAAATGTTGTTTATTATTAATAAGTACTTAGTAATAATAATAATGCATAACATTTTTTTTTATTAAATTTTCTACATTATTTAATAAATAAATTATGAGACCTTGATTGGCCTTCGAAAACACAATGTCAAAGATACTGGACGTTAAAAACATGAGGACTGTTCGAAGGGCATTTATGAAGAGATTGATGACAGTGGACGAGGCGAAAAATAAAGAAAAGGAAAAAGATTTATTAAATAATATCTTAATATTTGTAATGCAATTTAACTGTAAAATAAATAAAAAAATATTATACCTACTCAATACATAAACACGATAGCGGTGCACGCTCAGAAAAAATTGCATTACTACGCTCTTTGTTCGTGTATTGACACGCACCCCGCACAATACCCCGAGGACGCGGCTCGGGTTGCGGACATATGTATGTATTGCCTCGTCAAAGGGTCACATGATATACTTCAATAATAACTCTTTTGAGACTATCATCGCTGAGGGCTATATTATATTGTGGCTGAAATAAAAGTGAAAATTTTGTTTTTATTCAAGCCCGCATATTGGATTTTTGTTAAACTTCATTTTGTCTTAAGTTTTATTTTTGAGTTTAGTCATATTCTTTAGTCTTTTTAATCAATGTAGTATATTAAATTTCATAAGACATTACTAGATGCCGTCGTGGCGCAGGGGCGCAAGGATATGACTGTAACACGACGGTTGCGGGTTCAATACAGGAATGAATTTCCTGTATTAAAAAGTGAGTGGTAAGAGAGATAGGGGGAGACCTCGGTTGACCTTCGAAAACATAGTATTTAAGATACTGGAGGAAGGTCACGTAAAAAGGACGAGGACCCCCCGGAGGACATGTATGAAGAGGTGGATGACAGTGGACGAGGCGAAAGAGGTATGTAGAGACCGTAGCGTTTGGCGCTCCATTCTCTCTGACTCTGCTAGGGATAAAGCTGAAGTTAAATACGTAATATTTTCATTTCTTCACTCTCTCCCACACAGCACGCAAAGCATCGAAAAATTCGGCGGAAAGTGTGGAACGGAGTATCTTCACTAGTATCTAACACTAGGTTCCCTCTGCCAACTCTACTATATGCGGGATACAGCGTGAAGCTGATAAATATATTAATAAATGTATTTAATTTCATCCCATACAATTTTATTCCTGTTTTAAAATGAATTAAATTATTTATATTACAAATTGAACGTTTCAATCTAAAATTTATGTAAATGTCCAAATTGGATGTAGCTACTTGTAAATGTTGTCCCAAAAACTACGGAACGAAATCTGCGTTGGTAATGAATGACGAGGCTACAGCGAGCCCTTACCTGAACCAGCGCTAATGCCCCCAAATGACTCTTGACATAAAACTAGCTATATCATGAAATAAGGGATGGAACTACTTTAAAACATCATTAACAGTAAAAAATAAATATTTGAAGTAGCCAAGTAATTTGTTGTAAAGGTACTGTACGAAACCAGTCGTGATGCGCCAGCGCAGTGTGACTTTAAACACGATTGGTTGTGGGTTCAATCCCCACTCGAGGAAGTGATATATTTATTTAATTTATATTTTCTTTTTTCGCTCTGCTGTTCCGTCAGCTCGCAATGCTTCCAGATTTTGGCGGAAAATGGAGAACGGGGTGTTTTACCTCTAGGTTCTCTCTACCTACCCTGCTGTGTGCGGGATACGGTGTGAAATTGATTTTTTATTATCAATATAAAACAAACTGTACAAGCACTACTGTAACTCGATGGAATCGAATTTTTATATTTGCAAAAACTTGTAATATTTAGAAAAAAAATCTTATATAACTTTGTGGAATGTTAAATGGTATCTATCGTTTATATATTATTTATCAAATTGTTGCTAATATGTAAATGTTTGTTTATTGAATTATTTAATTATACAAATCATGTTTATAAAATGAATATCATTAAAGTTACCGATTGATAGCGCTTACAGAATAATTAAATCTAAATGTATTACATATTATATATATAAATATGTAAACATATGTATTCTAAAAAGAGATAAACACATATCATAGCATCCGTATGTGCACTTGCAACATAGAATAATATTGTTATTAATTTATAAACAATAAAAAGATTTTTATTACGCGGCGTTGGTTTTCACCATTGAACACACAGTGACTCCAGAACTAGGTGGAAAGTGGGGAACGGAAGTTTCTTAATGAGATTGGAGTGTCCTTACACTAGGTTCCCAGGTTACCCTGACCTAATTATGTACAGGATTATGTAAAACATAGGTCCGATATAATAACAACACCATCATAATAAATGTAAGCCAACTCAAAATAATACACGTAAAACTGTGAAATCAGCATTGGATCTAAATATATTCGCAATAGATTTAGCTGAAACGCTAAAAAATTATTCATTTTTAGTTTTGTTTTAATTATAAAAAGTATTAAAACATTGCAGAACTAGTAATTATATAAATAAAATATGTTGCGCAGTATATAAGGGCCCAAGCTTGCGACTGAAAGCGCGACAAGTTGTGGGTTCGGATCTCAATGGGGACGGAATATCGTAACACTAGGTTCCCTATGCCTACCCTGTAATTACCTTGCGATATAGAGTGAAGCTAAAGAAAACATATAAAACTTAACAATGGAATTACAACATACCTTACCACTTTCTGTGTTGTGTAGAAGCTTAGTCACTATAATATTAAAAGGCACTATAATATTAAAAGACACTATAATATTAAAAGACACTATAATATTAAAAGACACTATAATATTAAGTACAATTATGGCACGTTTGACTTTTGAACTTTGACCTTCAAGGACGGAAATGCAGTGCTAAATTGTTGACCTTAGCTGTATGTTCCGTTTAACGTCTTATAGTTGAACTTTTGTTAAGCAACAACTATCTTATGTTGACCTATTTGAACCAGCGCCATCTTACCTTGGGAGTACTTTCAGTTTGGTTTATGTCAATTCATTATATATATAGTACTAAAATTCTGTGCATTCAATGTCGCTAATAAAATTAAAGAATAAACACTAAAGTTTTATTAAAATATACATATTTATTTATTTATTTATTTAAAAAAGGTTACTGTATGAAAAAAATGCTCTTACATATATGGAGAAATGCCAGTTTACTTGACTTTTGGATTACTAAAGTATGTGAATAATTAGCACCTTATATGGCTTTTTAGTTTTGGCTGAATCAAGGTAAGGTATGCAGAAAAATAAAAAAGTCACTTTAATCCTTGCCGCTTTGCCTGTTCTCTAATCACACAAAAAATCATTCCCCCAAATGAGAATCGAACCTACAACCGTCGCGTTTGATTGTAAACGTAGTGCGACAGCGCCACCACGGCTTCTACATTTACAACGAACATAGATATCAAACATACATTAAATCAAACCTAAAACTCTACATCAAAACCTTTATTTAACTAGAGCGAAAGGCACGACTGCAAGTAAAGTACGTAAAGGTGCAATTTGCAGCCTGAAACTAACTACTAACAATAAATAAATTAACACCACGTCAGCACGAGCTCCGCTCCGCCCGCTTGCTGTGTCTACACTATACAGTGTATACCGTACTGTGATTACAAATATTTACCTCTAACTTAACTATTTTGCTTTTACGAATGTAAATTTCACCTTACGGCATGTTCTTAAAACAACTCGGTTGATACTAATGTATTGAAAGTTAAGTGTTGTAGTGGAATAATCGAAATAGTTTTGTGTTTGTGTACGAATATATTGTTATTTAGGATATTAGTTATTTTTACATGGAAGATATATGTATGAGAAAATCTATTATTGAGCGCATTTATCAATGAAAAAGATATTGATTTTTTTTTGTCGTTTTGTCTGTTTGCCTGTGCGTTTATTCTTTATTAACCGTTGTCACTATTATATTTTAGCAAACTTTCCTTAACATTCAGAGCTTTAAATTGTAATATTATCCAGATTTTACATGAACGTCATTTAAATTAGTATAAAAAATTCTAGCTATTTCTAGCGAGCGACGTCGCAATCGTGTCGCTAGTATATAAACATTCAACTCTTTATATTTAACTAGAAATAGGTATAACATTTACTATATTAGTTTATCAAACAAAATAATATAAAATCATTCAAATACGTAGATACTTTAAATAAGAAAACGTAATATACGACATAATATAAAGAAAATAATCATATCATTTTAAGCTTATCCAGGCTGGCTCATTCTATTCAACTGACTCGAGTGGGTCTAGATCCGTAATCATATGTCGACGTGAGTGAGATATACTACGATATTTGCTCTAAAACCTCGCCCGAGGTCTTTTCTAAACTTGTAGTAAGTTCTATTATATACACAAAGGAGGATTTATATGAAACGCACTGTAGTTCTTAATAAAATGTTTTCAAATAATTACAATTATAAAATCAATCAAATTAATTTTCAACATTTTACAACACGCAATGCCTCCAGAATTCGGCAGAAAGTGGGGAACGGAGTGAACACTAGGTTCCCTTTGCCTACCCTGCTGTGTGCGGGATACAGCGTGAAGCTGATAGAAATATTTTTTTTTTAATGTTTTCAAATAGATATAAACAAATACTTGAATTAGAAACAATGAAGCCTTCGTGATGTATTTAGGATGTCTGTGGCTGTAGACGATGGCTGTTCGTTCGAATTTTCCTGGAGTTGTTATTTTGAAATATGGTTAGGCAAAATTTTACGTTTTGGCAGACACCCAGATACAATGTTTTTGTGTGGGCGGAAAGGAAAGAGGGTGTGATTTATAATCTACATGTCTACCTCGTAAAATACGAGATATGGAAAATTTGCAAAATTTGTTACCTAAAAAATTTTATTGTACGAATACGGCTAAATTATCATTATTATTTCTTTTTTTTTTTTCTTTTACCGTAGCGTTTGGCGCTTCATTCTATCTGACTACCCCTCTAGGGATAAAGCTTGAAGTTAGTTTAGTTTAATTTTTTTTATTATTTCTTTTAAAGCATTAATCTCTAAAAAAGATTGGCATTTAAGAGTATTTTTTCTGTGTATTACATCTTTATATCCTTTTCGAGAAAGGATATATAGGCTTTATTTGGTCACTTTAATCGTGTTAAAAGTAACCCACTGTACCTATTTACCTATAGTTGCTTGAAGTACATAGAATGTGCCATGATTTATATATAGCTTAGCTTAGTTATTTCCTTTTGATCACGAAGGCGAGACTACAGGTAAAAGATCGATATAAATAAATATCGAACATTATCCTCTACAATATTTTTCTTTACAATAATTTTTCAATATTACCATTTGGCGTACGCAAAACAAAACATACATATGCGCCAGAAATCTTAGCCAACAGAAGTTTTGTTGCTTCGATACCCTTCAGTTGAGATAAAACATGAAAGCTGAAGAATTCCTATGCGGAATGGATGCAGATAGCCGACGTTCAAATTGGGGTCGCTATGAAAATCCGCATTGATGTTTCACACATCCGCATTCAGCTCGCGCCAATGATTGTGCCTGTGTAATTATTGTTTGTTAATGGCGATCGTACCCAGTTCTTACCGTTTCGTTTGTTTTGGGAAATGATGACGTATTTATTGGTTGCCTTGTTTTTTTCAGTCAGACAGTATTGGTTTTAACCTATATTTTTTTTAATGTAAAACGTGATTGAGCTGAAATGTTTAAATTGTAGTAAAATTTTAATTGACTTTTAAGTTAAATCCTTTTTTTTTGTTTTTTTATATTGAGGCTAATCGCGGTGTTGAGTTCCGCTACTCAACATAGTGTCTTAAGAATATGTTCCCTCTGCCTACATCGCTGCTGGATACAGTACTTGAAATTGATTTATTTATTTAGATTCGATTTTTTTATGCGGCAATGAATCGAGAATATACAATATATTACTAAAAATTTGTAATTTATATATTTCTTTTTTTTTTCTAATTTAAAACTACATATTAGGCTGAAAGTTTTAATTGAACCCACGTCGTTTTAATGCTGATGCTATTTGAGTGTAGTTTAAAATAGTTCGCGTTTAGGTAAACATAGTTAACGTTTATAGTGAATTAAATGAAGTGCCACAAGCCGTAACACTAACCGTAAAGCATATCGGGTATATTAATGCCTGTATATCTGAATTGAATATATTTTATGTATTTACAAGAGTTTTAATTAAATTTAGATTTATTTATATAGATATTTATTGAGGCAGTCGTGGCGTAGTAAGGCATCATTTGAATGGTCGTGGGATCAATCCCCATTCAGGAGAATAATTTTATGTAAATTATTTGTATTTCTCTGCTTAACTAAACAAAAAACAAAAAGTTTTATGCGTTTTTTGCTTTTACCTACCCTGTCTGTGGAAAAAAGTGTGAAGTTATTTATTTTTTAAATACAGTCAATTTTTTTATCTTGTGTAATTTTCTTAAGTAAAAAACGAACCAGTGACGGATATTTATATGCAGATAATTATATAGGTATGTCAATAAAAAGGAAATAATATTACTTATGAATAAATGCATTTTATACTTGTTTAATAAGTTTATTTATATAATTTCCTTGTGACGTACAAGTAATAACTATATCTTATTTATTTCTTACTTATATTTAAATAATTTATTTTTTAAACGTGTGTGTGCTTTAAAATATATAAGCTCTTATAGCGCAGGGTAGGCAATTCAATAAATTTTAAAAACACTAAGTGTTAAGTAGCGGAACAACCGCGCTTTGCCTTGATTAAAGCGAGAAAATAAAAATATTACATAATAATTTATTCTCTCGAGTGGGATTCCTTCAGGATTCGGGCCCACAACCATCGCATTTACAGTCACACACTTCCACCCCTGCGTCACGACGGTCTTAAGTCAGTATTATAAATATAAATACAATATTCTCTAATATATTTTTAGTTAATTGGCATGTTTGTTAACAGTGCACTATAAAGGGATTTGTTATTGAATAAATCATGTGAGTAAGTTACGTACAAAATTTACTGAGAAAGTAAACATGAACACTTTATTATATAGCTCGAATGTATCGTTTGCTAACCATTTCTAATTATTATTTAATCAAAATTCGAACCTATAACCTACATAGGCTTTTTGGGTAATACTCGTATATATTATATGTATATAAAATAACATGGGCATAAGGATTTGATTCCCGAAAATTTTGATAGAAAAAAATTGAAAATGAAAATCCTATAAAGTACAAGCCGGATTTTAATGCAGCTTTCAGCAATAGACAGAATCATACGAGAGGAAGGTTTATACATGAAATATAAACATAGTATGTTACTTTGTTCGAACCCGATGAAGTCACCGTCATTTGAAATATTGGTTTTTCCTATATCTACTTACATTGACTGGCGTTGAGTTTTGCTATTCATGTAACAAATAGTCCAATAAAAACAATACATATAAGTGCTAATACTCAAAGTGAATGGATTTAATCAGCCGGTGTTTTAATTATAATTAAATATTTAAGTGAGATTAGACTGCTGCCATGGCGTGTAACCAAATATCTACTTCCTTACTGACGCCATGACGGCGTCGTTCTTGTGTAGTAATGCAAATATGATATAGGTATCTATCAAATATTTTTAAAATATATACAAGCACCTACATTGTCTCAATATTATATACATATTATATGTGGTGTGAGTGTGTATGTGCATGTGTGTGTGTGCCATGCCATTGAGTGGAACTTAATGCCGCGTTTTGCCTTAAGTATTTTATTTTCCCAAGTGGGAAACGAACCCACAACCTTTCGCGTTTACATTGCCACTCTGTGCGCTTCAATATTGCTTCAATATTGCATCGCTCATTAATAGATACTAAAATAAAAATAATAAATTAACCTGAACGTGACAATTTTAGTTTGGTGAATATTTAACTGATTATCTAGAAACAGCAATAACATTGGAATAGACCATCAACACCATACTTACAGTTTTACGATTATTAAACGACCACACCGCACGTGGCCGTACTCTGTATTTTAGTATATTAATACATATATATAAAACCTATTATAGTGGGTTTTTATTGCTTTGAAAACTTTCAAATAGATATCTTTATTCACGATTAAATCTATTATCATACAGCGACTACACAAATCGATATTAATTCGAAAAAGATATTTTTATTGTGTTATCTGTTGAAATACTAAAATAAATATTTTACGTTTTAAATTAAATTTGATTCGTGTTTTTGATTAGCTTACTAAAAGAAAATGGTGCTTAAAGCTCCAACTTCAATCGTAATCCTAAATTAACCGGCAAACGACAAAGGGAATACGGTTGCTATGGTTGAACGTATTTTCAATAAATTGGATGGTTATTTCATTTTCATGAGTACAGTAAATAAATAATCTTTGATTTAAAAAAATATTATTAGTATTTTTTTTATTAAATATTAAAGGTAATAATATTTTAATAAAACTAAAGAGAACTTAAGCTCTTCTTGATAAAAAATGTCGTATATAATGTCTTATATCTATTTATCTCTATCTCTCTCTATTCTATTTGCTTAGTAACAGCTAAATATTAGAATTTATTTTAAGCTATTTATTGCTCTATTCATTTATTCTATATTCTGCTCTATAAAATTATTAGACTTAAAATAAAATACGAAGCTTAATTTAATATTTTTAAAACAATGCAAATGAGGAAACGGAGTGTCTTAACACTAGGTTCCTAGTGTTGTACTGTATGCGGGATACAGCGTGGAGAATTTTTTTTGTATAAAATAATATACTGAACACCGATTACATCAGAGATCAAGCTTTCGAAATACAGTAATTTATTTTAATCACTGCGTTGGCGTAAAATAAAAAAAAAAGCAAGCTCGAGCATTTGTCTCGATGTCGCTACATATGAATCACATTTCTGAATTAAGTTTTATTACCCATCTCTGGTTCTGTTAAAACCTACATAAGCACTCAATAAACGAATGGGTATGTGTATTTTATTATTAACGAGATAAAATTAAGTTAAATCATTGTATTTTTATTGTTTCTGAAGGTGTTGTTTATTTATAGGGTAAGATTTTGTGATCATCGTCTTCTTGTGTGTTGTTGATAATCTTAGATAAAATTTAATATATATACATGTAGGTAAAAAAATACATTAGATCAGCTTCACCCTGTATCCAGCAGGTTATACAGCAGGATAGGCAAAGGGAATCTAGGGTTAAAACACTTTTCAGGGCATAACGTGTTTAGTGGCGGAACTCTACGCGAGGGTTTGGTTTTGTTTCTAGAGCAAATGAAAATCTTAATAAATATTCATTCCCTCGAGTGGTGATCGAACCCACAATCGACCCGACCCGCGTTACAGTCACACCCTTGTGCCTGGCGACGATGGCCTCATCTCTATAGGAACATGTAATAACGTGTATTTCTTATACATTATTCCTAATAATAGATTCTAGATAAGCTGCAAATATGCCATAGGAATGTACCTACTATATTCCACTTTTAACACGTACATATAAATAACCCGTCTATCCGAGTAGGGTGTCGAACCGGCACCGGTCTGTCTGCGGCTGCGACCTTGGCGCCGGTCGCCGGCTGACGCGACCTATCATTATTATAGTAGCTATTATTGTGAACGATGAAGCATATTTGTTTTTACACAGCCATACGTAAAATGTAACATCTGTATGAGTCTGTATGTATATATAATAAGCGATATTTTTTATTGTTAGAGGCCAGTCGTGGCGCAGGATTGTGGGTTCGAATCCCACTCGAGAATATGAAATATTTAATATTTTCATTTGCTTCCATTCATTTAGTGTCGAATCGAAGTCTGGTGTTGAGTTGAGCATTGCGTGTTGAGACGCAATGCCTCCGAACACTTAAACACTAGGTTCTCTCTGCCTATCCTGTTGTGTGCGGAATGCAGCGTCATTCTAAAAAAAGTCAATATTATGTGTATATGTTACTAAAGTATTATGTTCCTTGATAGGATATTTTTAGGGTTCCATATCACAAAAGAAAAACGGAACCCTCATCGGATCATTCTGTTGTCCATCAGTCTGTTTATATATATTTGTTTATCTGCATTTCTGTCTGATCGTCTGTCAAGATATATAAAGATAATATTATAACAAGGTCAAATTTATATTCAATATTCAAGTCTACAGTCCCTTGTAGCAAAGAAAAAAAAACATTTCATTCGTTTGACACTCTGCCCACTGCCCACGTTTTGCCGTTCTTACTAATCTCGTAATCCTTAATAATAAAATAACTCTTTATTTTTGCCAAATAATAGTATCAACAATACTGTTATTTACCAACGAATATTGGTAGTTTATAGGTATATCACAAAAAAGGGCCTTAAAAATATATTTGTAGTTTTCTCGTATAAAATTAATACCTACGCCCGCTTGTATAAATTGGTGACTCTCATAATTCATACTTCCCATAGCCTACAATTATTCAACTGAATTACTGAACCCTTAATCCGAACTGAACCGAGAACCCGAATAGTACTTTACTATATAAAATGTGTAATATTTACTTTCAGTATTCTGGCACTATTACTACGGCTGTGATTTTACGTGATGGTTTTGAGTCTCAAAATACACTAGAGATTTTATTTATCTAATATTATGAAAATCTGAGTGCCTTTGGTGGGTTTTCGCTAAGAAGACTTTCTCAATTATAATATAATTATAAAAATTGATAAAATAACGAATAATTGAGGCCGTTTGGGTCTATTAATATAGAATTTATACATTAAATAGCTATCAAATATTATAATATAAATATATTTTTTACTATAAATTGATAATTAAATACACTATTCTGATATTGTAATTGTGGTTTTTGTTAAGAACTAGATAAAATTAATATATCGTTATCTTTTAAAAATACGTGATAGAATTTAATGTTAATTAAATTTTATATCAATTACAATATTTTATCTGTTCATATTGTACGTTTAAAAACATGTGTGAAAGAGTTTCGTTAAGAAGTAGTATGTTTCTTAAATTTAATAAAAGAAGGTTGAAAATGCAATGAAAAATTATGCTTGAATTGATTTACAAAGCAATAGGTACTTGGCCTTGAACCAGGGCGGGCATTCACATACGACGACAATGTGCCAAATCTCGTGGACCGCGGACATTCGAGTGTATATTATAATTATTTTTGTAATCAGCATTTTTATATTGGCATGGGAAACAATGCCAACATTTTTTTGTGATTACTATTTTATTTCTATTAAAAGAAAAAAAACTTAATTTTTTAACAAATAAAAAAAAATACACGAAAAGTAAACTTGTAATTAATTATGCAACATTTCAATGAACAATTTTCTATTTATAATTTGAATATACTTTTTTATATTCAACCTAAAACCACCTTTTTTTTCTCAAAAAATTTTGTTAAATTAAAAATGTTAAAAATATAAACGAGACTAAATAATTTTATATAGACGAGTGTCGCTGTTTCTGACAGCCGTTGTTTCCAAGACTTGTTCTGAAAAATCACTTGTCTCTCAACAGTGATTACTCTTGGCCGAGCTCCAAAACTCTCAAATAAATAACGCTCGGCCACCTCACGCTCTACAAAGCGTGCAATTTCAACCCTTTTTACACTGTTTTCTTATCAAATGTCGCGTCGTTTTCTGATTCATAGCTAAAGCTAGGGAAATTGCACTATTAAAAACTAAAATTGTACAGATATTTTAAACAAATAAAAGATTGTTAAGCAATTAAAAAAAATTTTGTTATTTTTTCTTAACTTACTGGTACAATTATTACAGAGTGGTACAGTAATAATATAATAATATTAATATTTAAAAATGTGTACTTATTTTATTAAGTTATGGGCACCCTAACCTTACATTCACGTTTATTTTTACATTCCAGTATTGCTCTTTTTATATTTAAATATATGTAAAACCTCAGAGTGTTAAATAAATGCATTACTATGATATAGTGCACGACAGACGCAGGTCCGCAGATAATTTAGGCAAAAATTCACATATATTCATCGTCTAACTTGGTTGAACTTTGATATAATATAATGTGATGCTCAGCTTCACGTTATCTCCTGCAGGATAGGCACAGGAAGCCTAGTGTTAAGTCATTTAGTTCTCCGCTTTCCATAAAATTCCAGAGGATTTCTTTAATTGTAACAAAAAATCATCAGAAAAGCACGAGTCGGGCTCGTCCAGCGATGGTTCCGTATAAAAATTGAGCGTCACGAGCATTTTGTGAAATTCAAGCTCACTTGAACTATCGGCTTTAATACCATTTTTTTTATAAAACCACGGGGTATTTTTTATGATAATAATAACACATAAAAATATAGTGTAATAATAAAACAAATCAAATTATCAAGGAATTTAAATATCTACTTCCCAATTATAATATTTTATATTTCCGCAGGTTCAGTATGCGAGGGACAATGTTGCGGGAGGGGTCGGGAGGTGCACTTACGTAATGTACTTCGAAGAACCGCAGCAGAACGTGTGGCGACCGTGACGAGACCCATCACGGAACTGCTGTTGGCCACCAAAAGGATACTACAAGGTATTATTTTCTTTGTGAATCAATTATTGATATCAACTAAATACTAAATTAAAATAAGTTAAATGTATCAGCGTCACGCTGAATTCCGCATATAGCAGAGTAGACAGAGAGAACTTAGTGTTAAGACACTCTACTGCCCACTTTTTGGCGAATTCTAGAGGCATTGCGTGTTGAGTGGGGGAATTCAAACGCCGCGTTTTGGCCTCGACATCAGGATGAAGAAATTATTATCATTATTAGCGCTATTGCTGAAATTTTAAATTGTAAATATAGAAAGTTTTTAGAAAATAGAACTATTATAATTAAACGTCGATGATTCAAAAGAGTTGAAAACTATTTTAGTACCCACGGAAAAAATAATTATGTAAATATTAATGTATAAAAAATGTCATATTTCAATGTTCAATAAATAATGTCACTCATAGCCCGTATTTACGTATGCGTATTTATAAATCGTTCTCAAGTCTGATATCGGTCTTGAGATGCCGTTTTTATTCATAGATATGTAATTTATAATCGTAGAGTCAAGAGCCGTTTATTAATTGTCCCTATTTATAAGCATTCTTATATTATGATAAATAAAACTATTCCAAAGCCTTACCTTATTTATTTCAAAAGTCTCAAAATAAAAACCGATAAAAAAATTAAAGCTCCCATATGAATTAATTAAATCCAGAAATTCTGTTTTTTTATAGTTAAGTATCTCGTTCTCTATAATCAGCTTCACGCTGTATCCTGCACACCGCAGGGTAGGCAGAGGGAGACTAGTGTTTTAGACACTCCGTTCCCCACTTTCTGCCGAATTCTGGAGGCGTGTTGAGTGGCAGAACTCAACGCCGCGCTTTGCCTCGGCACCAGAGCGAAGCCTGGTGCGTGCTGGCCTGCGTTCTCTATATTTGATATAAATATTAAAGAAATAAGTAGGTACCTATATGTCTGCATTATCTTGCCGTACCCTATCTTCATACTCGTAGTTAATCCTTTATACCTAAACATTTGACAAAACACTCCACTAAGAACCAAAACTTGTAGACGTATCTATCTATATTAAATTCGGTTTAATTAATTTTTTTAATATATCAATATAAAATTGCAAATTTGGTTTTTTTGTAACAAATTAAATTACACTCGGTAGTAGTAGTATGAAACGAAGTCTTAATTAATTGCATAATAGTCAAGTAGTTTTTGTTTTTAATTGCGATTAAATGTATGAATAAGTATTTAACTATCACAGTCTGAGGGTGAACGACATAATATCAAGATGCGTCATTGCTAGAAATGAAAAAAAATATATTTCTCTCTCGTTTATATAGAAACATTAATAATATCTTGTGTTGCGATGTGATTTTTATAATAACTTTTAATAATAAAAATAAATAAATAGCATCACGTTGTATGTCGCTTATAGCAAGGTAGGCATAGGAAATCTAGCGTAAAGACATTCTGTTCCCGATTATACGCCCCCATTTTTGAGACATTACGCATGACGCACCTCAACGCCGCGCTTTGGCTTGCTACCAGAGCAAGAAAAGGAAAACGCAGTACAAAGATACTCCGTTCTCTATGTTATCTTTGTTTAACCAACTTTACGCGAGTTTCAAGTGATATTTGAACCCACAACCATTAATTAATCAAACATAAAGTAAAGAGACGTCCCGGTACAGTAAATTTTCATAATAATTTACAACTTATTAAGGTTTTCGGTTGGATAAATTTCAAGAACCCAGAAAACAATTTGTTTTGAACAACTCTACAGTTGTTTTGTAACTTAAGAACGGTTCTGCGGTTGTAACAAACCTCATTAGATAAACAATGTATATTTAAATTCATTCTACATACGAAACATTTTTGTTCAACTGTAGTAAGTACCCTTGGAATTTACTCAACTTCCTTGGTTTTGGCGATACATTCTGTTATTTCTTAAGTTTTTTGTCACTGAGCTTATAAAATTGAATATAATAAACTCTAGATAGTAATAAATGTTTCTATTCAAAAATATGTTGATTTACAATAAAGTTATTAATTTTTCTTTTATAATAATAGAGGTCAGTCGTGACGCAGTGGCACAAAGTGTGACTGTAAAACCGACTGGTTGTGTATTTGATCCCCACTCGAGGAGATGAAATATTTACTTAAATTAATATTTACATTTCTTCGCTTTGGTATCGAGGCAAAGCGCAAAACACAAAGCTTGTCTACGTTCCAGCCAATTGCGGATCGATAAGGAGTAAATCGGTCAAAAGCAACGGTCGCAATAAGTAATGGAATGATTTCCATATAGAAAAAAAATTCATTATAAATCAGCTTCACGCTGTATGCCGCACACAGTAGGGTAGGCAGAAGAAACTTTGTGTTAAGACACTCCGTTCTCCACTTTCCGCCGAATTCTGGACGCATTGCGTGTTGAGTGGCGGAACTCAACGCCGCGCTTTGCCTCAACACCAGAGCGAAGAAATAAAAATATAAATGTAAATAAATATTTCGTTTCCTCAAGTGGGGATCGAACCCACAACCAGTCGATTTTACAGTCACATTCTGTGCCCCTGCGTAAACAAAATACGTATAAAACTTGTCTACGTTCCAGCCAATTGCGGATCGATAAGGAGTTAAGCAACGGTCCAAATAAGCAATGGAAATCATATTTATAGAGTTCATTTTAAACTCTTAGAAAAAATATTTTGATATTGGAATATTTTTTTATTAATTGATAAACTTCGTGAATCATATAAAAAGAATTTTATAATTGCAAATTTTAATTTTCTACATATTGCGAGATAAGGAGAGTTTAATGCTAATCATCTTCTGCTAAAAGCTTAACAACAACAAGATCTTAGATTTTCCTATTTCTTTTTATTTTTTTAAACGAAACTCTTTCATCAGATTAATCGCCTATATTTAACTTTTAATTTTAAACTATAATATAACAATTCCTAAAAAACAATAAACAATTTTTCGATATATCCATTCCATTAGATTATAGACGATTTGTTTTTAAATAACGACCGATCGGTGCAGTAAACAATAACCAAATGTTTCGGATCAGGCCAACCCTCCGAACGTATCACTTCTGAATACAAAAAAATCACATAGAACTTTGACACTTGTATACATGTACTATTGTGTTTAGTTTGGCATGTTAAATTTCAAATTAAAACAACAAACTTATGGGGGAAGTATGAACAATAAATACTTGGGTTGGGATGGACAACGACACTTATTTATCAAACACTCGAACGTCGACAAATTGGGCACTGTAGTGTCACCGGTGGTAGGAACCTACATTGTAAATATTGGTCCACGGGGGTATGTGTGCCTATAATTATTTTGCTCGAACACACATCGTTCTTTAGGAACAAACAATTCGTATAAACATGATCGTAAGTTGGTTGCTTCAAGTAATGGATGTGAATTTATGTTATGAATCAATAGAACCTATTAACCTCTCGTTGTGTTGCCGATTTACGTCTGCCGTCTTGTTATTTATACTTAAAGTTAATTAAAAATGGAGTGTAATGTTCTTAGCATTACTCTGTTATCCGCACATAGCAGGGTAGGCAGATCAAATATGAAAATCTAATATTAAGACACTCCGTTCTCCATTTTTCACCGAATACTGGAGGCATATACATATTTATTTATTCTTCGCTCTGGTGTGGAGGCATAGCGCGGCGTTGAGTTCTGACACTCAACACGCAATGCCTCCAGAATTCGGCATAAAGTGGGAAACGGCGTGTCTTAACACTAGGTTCCCTCTGCCAACCCTGCTGTGTTCGATATACAGCGTGAAGTTGATTTATTTATTTTATTTATTTGCGAAACACCCAAACCTATATACCTATATTAAATATACCTATATTATATTATAACAAATCGGTTTTATTACATAAAATTTAATGAGTACAGACAGCTATTAACTCCCCAAATACTTGGCCAAGTGTCGTTATGCATCAAATGTTTATAATATTGTTTGCTCTACTGTTTTACAGTCAGTTTTATGATATAGATTAATTTTGTGAATACGATATGAGGAGTCATAAAATGTGGTTCCCATTGTAAAAGCCCAAAATAATAGGCTTTCGTGATATATATTCTCATAGTTTGATAACTAGTATTATATTGTTATGCGTCTTGAAGTACAAATACATTTTTAAACATTTTTAAAGTGTTAATCCACAAATAGTATTCTCTCTTGCCAAACGATAATTCTTAGTAATTATCTTTGGGTAGC
>DWAO01000564.1:0-24347 GCA_018230605.1 Heliconius congener
AACTAAACGCCATGCTATGCCTCGACACGAGAGCGTAGAAATTAAAATATTTATTATTTCATGTCCTCGAGCGGGAACCGAACCCACAACCTGTTGCGTTTACGTAATTGTTCATAATTATTTCTCATAATTGCCTGCTTCAGCATGAAAAGTTTAACGTGACGAAAATATTTTTTAATTACGACGTCCTGCGGCGTTGGGCAGTAGCGGCCGGGAGCTGTCACCGCTCTGCCTAATTGTAAATACGCTACCTATAAACATCAACAATTTATTTATGTTGTTTTTGATGGCCTCGGGCTTAATTCGAACACCACTGTATTAGTTCTCATATAAATTAGACTATAAATCAGGTCCGCCTGATTCTCACGGTCTCTATGTAAATTCTTAATTAAGCCTGCATAAAAGGGAAACAAATTTTTCATTTTGATATTATAAATTTTTTATTCTCTATCTTTACAGGAGCACCCGAGTCTTCGCGGCACGCCTCTGGCGATGCTTGCTGCACAATGCAACAAACTTTCGAGTAAATCCCCACCTCCTCTGGCTGATGCGGCAGTTGGTAAAGGATTCCATCCGTGGAAGAAGAGCCCTGGCGCGCACTCTCCACCTGTGGCCGGTGTAGGTCAACGTACACAGGCGTCTGCGTGTGGACCATATGCACGTGCACCGACGTCATGTGCCGCCGCACCTTCCTACGGCAATGATCTTTATTTTCCTTCATCGGGAGATCAATTATTAGGAAAGAGTGAATCTAGTGCCAGTCTAGGGTCAATGTACTCAAGACATCCATATGAATCATGGCCATTTAATGTTGGAGGCGGTGGAAGTAGCGGTGCGTTGAAAGCTGCAGAAATGGGTGGCGTTGGTGCTGTAGGTAGCACTTGGTGGGATGTACATAGTGGTTGGTTGGATGTTGGAGGACAAATGGCTAATTATGCTGGACAAGATTATTCCCAGCTTACGCATTCGTTGTCTGGAGGGGCTCATTTACTTCCACCAGCGCCTCATCTTTTACAAGATGCTTACAAATCTGTATTACCTACACAAGGATCGTTTGGACTACACACTCCCGGATCTCCTGCTCCACCCGCCCAAGCACCGTCACCCAGGTCTCAGAGGAGATACGCTGGTCGCGCTACATGCGACTGCCCCAATTGCCAAGAGGCCGAACGATTAGGTCCCGCAGGTGCTCACCTTAGAAAGAAAAATATACATAGTTGTCACATACCTGGATGTGGTAAGGTTTACGGTAAAACGTCTCACCTTAAGGCGCACTTACGCTGGCACACCGGTGAAAGACCGTTTGTATGCAATTGGTTATTTTGTGGAAAACGATTTACACGTTCCGATGAACTACAACGACACTTAAGGACACACACGGGAGAGAAAAGATTCGCATGCCCCGTATGTAACAAACGGTTTATGCGGTCAGATCATCTAGCAAAACACGTAAAAACACATAATGGAGGCAAAAAAGGAAGCTCCGAATCTTGTTCCGATTCTGAGGAGAACAGTCAAGGAGAAACTGGCGGAGGCCGGTCACCGGAGCATCCCTTAGACGTGAAGCCGGGGGCGCTGGTGTGACGGGGGAGCGCGGCGCTAGCAGTGCCGCATCACGCTTCTGCACTTTTGTGATACCGCCGGCCGTGTGAACGTGACGTGTGACGCCACCGTCGACCTCGTCTGTACATAGCACATATCAAGCAATGTATATTGAAGTGAAATCGTTATTAAAAGACTCTGTGACGTTGACAATGTCTCAGCATAGTGTATGACGCACTAGTGGTGAAACTTGAGAGTGTACAGTAAAGATAATAAATAATAAAAAGTATTATCTGTTAACGTAATACATGTATGATATAATAGATTAAGTAGAAACGCACTATTAGTCCAAAATAACAGTTGTAATTTATTCCACTAATTATTTTTATTGTATAAATATCTATTATAATTACCTCATCAGATTCTGTAATAATAACATTTTAAATCATATACAAATATTTCAAATTCCTCTTTCATATAAAAATTATATAAATTTTTACTACTTTTTTACAAGCACAGTATTCTTTTACACGATTTTCTTTATTTGCATAACATATTTTTTAATTAATACAAAAACAAAAAATGACAATTTGCCTATTTAAGTGAAGCATCTTTTATTATTTATAAAAAACTTCAATAAAACTGTAAACGAGGTGAAAAAATGATATTGTACATAAAAAAATATTACCAATTTTCTTTACTTATATCGATATTGCAACATTATACATATTTGATAGATGCATATTATTGCCTACATTGATTTTTTTTTGGGGATTTAGTAAAATTGTACTTTTGATCTAAAAAAATAAATCGTTCGTTTTAACATAAACATTCAAAGTGATATACACAGAAGCATTTATATTGAAAAATAGTAAAAAATAACCTTTAATGTACTTATAAATTCAATAAATAATTTAAAAAAAAATTACACCAAATTGTCTACCTTACATATAAATTGTATAATAGTTCAAAAATGTCAAATATAAAATAAATTATTAGCTTGTACAAATGACATTTTGCAATAAAAACAAGTTATGATAAGAGTTTTTTTTTATTTAGTTTAATTTAGTAAAGCTGTTATAATCAACGAATGGAAACAAACTTGTTCTATAAACTAGTTATATAAATCTCACATTGATCTGTAATAATATGGTATTTGATAAACATAAAACTATCTATAAATTTATATTTGTTATATTATGTACATAATTGTGCGAATAAAATGCCTGATACCTATGATTTTATAAAAATTGAATTATTAAATATTTTTCCGCATGGATATTTGTATTTTTATTTTAAAACCCCAAGAATAACAAAAAATAATGATCATATATTCAATAAAATCTATAAAAATCGTGAGTAAGCTATTTGATCATGAGTTATATTTTCTATTCTAGATACAATAAGCAAAAAAATAGTAGAGATGTACAATAAAACAATTCATCTTTAACTATACCTACACATTTATGTTATTATTACAATTTTATTTGTACACCACATAGAAAACACACACAAAAAGTAAGTTCTATATTTTTAGACTTAGCTAACTTAGCTACCTTTGATACTATTTCGATACCAATCTTAATAAATAAACTTGAAAAACTAGGCATAAGAGGGACTCAACTGAAACTCTTTGAGAGTTATTGTGTTAGTGATAGTCTGAATATTAATTGCGGGGTACCTCAAGGTAGTATCTAGGACCTACATTACTCTTAATTTATATAAATAATTTATCTTCTCTAGTTCCACAAGGTAAAATAATATCATATGCAGATGATGCTGCCCTCATTTTTACTGCTGATACTTGGTCTGAAGTCTTTGCTTCTGCTCAAAATGGCTTTGATATTGTCAATGATTGGCTACAGAATAATTTATTAACCCTAAACACTGAAAAAACCATATTTATTGCTTACTCGATTCGTGAAGTTAGCGATATAAATAGTTAGAGATATAAATTATTATTTCATTTCTGTTATCAAATATAAACTGTTCTTGCAAATCAATCGAACAAGTGAATTGGATTAAATACATAGGCGTAATTATAGATAGCCACGTTACCTTTCAACCGCAGTGTCCAAAAAATTACGTAAATTAATACTGTAATGTATTCAGAAACCTCAGAATCTTTATTGAACCGATTATTTTAAAACGAGTATACTTATCACTTTGTCAACCTCTGATCTCTTATTGCATCTTTTCGTGGGGTGGTGCCTCGAAGACAATTTTAAAATTTCTTGAGATTGCTCAACGTTCAGTTCTCAAAACTTGCACCTACAAGCCATTCCTATCTCCAACTTTTGAACTATATCAATATTGTCAAGTACTAGCTGTACGTCAGATATTTATACTTAGTATTTTGTTAAAGCAGCATACGGGGGTAAAATATAAAACTACTACACTTCATAAACGCAGAAAGCATGCTGTATGCGTAAGCTCTAAAACTTTTAAAACTATGTGCATACATAAATTCTACTCTTATTTAGGACCAAAAATGTATAATATAGTAAACAAAAACTATGACATTTATTCCGCCACTTATAAAACATGCAAGACCAAAATGTTTGAGTATTTAGTAACCTTATCATATGATGAAACTGAGAGACTTTTGTACAATACTACAAACATACATAATACAATAACTGAGTATTTACAATTTACATATATTCTCACATGCGCGTGCTCACATACACACACCCACGAACACACACACCCACACATACACACACACCCACACACAAACACCGGCCGAATGACAACCTTTAGAAATTTCCTGTTATGTATAGGTCACCATTAGGTTACAATATCAACGGAATGATATTATATAGCTAAAGGAACAAGGTACTTCCAAAGTCTTGTTGCATTTTTATAGCTTCGAAGGATCTTGAGATTTATGCCATTATGTCGAACGTGGTCGAATATGAGTTACTCTCCCCTATATGGCCATCTCCTCCAGATAAATCTTAGAGCAAAAAAATTAGGTATTTAAAATGAACAGGTAAATGGTGAAAGTACTAAACATATTCAACATTAACAATAAACAATTACAACGATAGTACGTAGAACGAAGATAATACAAAATAGAAATATGTACATAGACACAAAAAAAATACATATACATACTTACATATACGTAAATATCCTATATACATAGAATGTACATAACAAGAAAGAAAAAGGAAAATATGAATTTTATATAAATAGAAATTCTAGGAGGATATTGAGGAGCAGCAGTGCGGCATCGAGTTCCCCAATTGACGGCGGAGAGCGGAGTGTCGTATCACTAGACGTCTGCCTAGGCGGGATACAGCTTAAAATTGGAAAAAAAAGAAAACAAAAGAATAGTAGTTTACTATTTGATTTATTCAAAATTAGGCAATACTCAGTCATCATTTAAAGTGTGAAAATTAATATATAAAGTTAACTATATGTATTATTTTTTTTTGCTATTTAGCTATTTTATTAATATTTTACTACTTAAAATTTATTACATTTTACTTTAATGAGAAACAAATAAAGAATATCATAAATAAATTTGTCTATGTCAACAAAGCAACCACAAAATAAGTTCAAAAGTAAGCTTTATGACTGTAGAAAAAATATAATTTTCTTACATAGCAAGTTGATTACTACGCTTGAATGTAATTTATAGAATGGTTACAAAGACAGCGATCCGCGTAAAAAGTGAATTGAAACCACAAATAAAGAGATGATAAGAGGAGGGATGGGAGAGGGGAGGAGGTTTGGGCTCTGCGGGTGGGCACCAGCTCGTGCTTGAAAAAGTAAGTGGGATCGAGCTCATCTGCAAGCCGCAGATTCCATTATGGCGCCCGTGTCGTTTCTAGCTTAATCTTCGTTTATTAATGACGCGCTCTACGGTGGTCTGCCGCCGCCCGCCTGTCGTCATTGACAACTTTGTCACTTGGATGCCTTTTTTGCCATTTGTCTACTTCTAATAAAACTTATTTTCTTATAAGCAAATAGGTATCGTATAGATAGATACATTAACATATGGGTTTTTCATTACGTATAAAATAACAAAGTTTGATTTTACGTTTTCCTAATGTATTACATCGGTACATACAATAAATCAGATTCACGATGTATCCCGCACACAGCAGGGTAGTCAGAAGGAACCTAATGTTAAGACACTCCGTTCCCCATTTTGTCGCCGAATTTATCAAGGTATTGCGTGTCGAGTGGCGGAACTCAACGCCGAGCTATTGTATATTTTATTTTTATATATTTTTAGCATATTAATAAATAACAATTAACTTTCTCATGTGGGGATCGAACCCACAACCGTCACTTTACAGTCATACACCATTGTGCCCCTGCGCCACGACTGTCTTATACGACATAGGTACATACAACTTACAATGAAAGATACGTACGTAACGTACATTTCTCATCATTAACAGAAATTAACTTTAATATATAACATTAAGTTAGAAACTATTAAACAGGAACAGCAATGAAGGAAAACTAAATGATTGTTTGACCTTCTTAATCAAATCAAGTAGGCCGCTACGATTCATAATAAAGTTAAATCTCAATCCCCATGACTAAACACAGATTTATCACCCCTAAGCGAATTACTCGTAAATTGATTGAATATGAGGGTGTCTTCTGTTTCCCATTGCCTGTTTCATATTCCATACACGACGTCGCTTCCATGCCTATTTTGGCAAAAAGTTAAAAATGATTTAACGATTTTTGTATTTAATTTTGCTTAAATCTTGTTAAATTCAAAATCGATTTTACCATCGCTGATGCGACCTAGACTACTAGAAAACTGAAACATTAATCGTACTTATTTTAATTGATCATAAATATTTATAAATTAGTATAAAACATCGCATGCCTTAGGTATTTGAATGAACTATATATATTTTTTAAAGTGTTATATTATTATCATTCATTACCCTAAAAGGAACCCACAACCATCGAGTACTTGAATTTTTGCTAGTTTTATGTATGTAATAATGTATGTAATAAAGAATAAAGAAAAATATCAGATCAATATTATTCATAAGGAAATTATATATTTTATTTATTTTAAGTATTTATAAACTAAAGTAAATTTCACATTTGGCATACAAAATGAAACAAAAGAAAACGACGACGTCAACATAAACTCCGTTAACGTCCATCGACTTTTTACTATCGATCATTTATAGCCATTTCAGCCGTAAGTCATAAAACACAGACATAAAAATAGAATAACAATATCTGAAATGAGCATCCTTCATTCATTTTGCTTGTAGATATATGACAAGAGTCAAGAGAACGAGTTATATGAGAAAGACAAAATGTGAAGTCTCAACAATGTAATATTTATGTTTCCTTCAACAGGTGGTAAGTTAAACAGTTAAACTGTACTGGTGAAGCTCCATTGCGTTGTAATGTTCCGAGTACCTACTTACCTTAAGATTGATGTTAGCTTTGAGGTTTGGTGCATGTGGCGCGAGTGCCAATATATTAACGTCTTATTGGCTTCACTTACTTTATATTAATGGAACGGAACATCAAAAGGAAAATGAACACCAAGGAAGATAGTACAGGTGTTTAAATTTACTCCTAGAATATATGTGCATTTCTCGTTTTTTTTGTATTTCTATCTTTGATTAAATTAAAATACTTTGTAAACAGGTTTTAATAAGTATTTCTTTTTGTTTCTTTTGAATTATAATAGTCTGTCCGTGGGTGTTAAAGTACATATCTGTATTTTTTCGTTATAATTTATCTATATTATAAAAATATTTCAATGTTATATGAATATGTGTTGAACACAAGCGTGCAAATGTAAACGCGACGGTTGTGAATTATTTATTATTTTCAGGTTTCCACGTTTCATTATTATATACAGGTAATATTATTAGATACAGGTAAGGACAATAATAATGGTAAAATCTACTACAGTGAATATATAAAATGATTATTAATTTAACTTTAGAATTTGTAGTCTTGTAAATGAAATAGATATATTTCTATACTAGCAAAATACATGACAGACTTTTCTTCTACAAAAAAAAATCGAAGGAACCACCAATCCTAAAATAATAAATTAAAAACATAATAAGGAGTATCACATTACACTAATATAAGCATATGATTAATAAGGAATCGTAAATTTTAGCGCCCTAGATGTGTAGAGCCGACAAACACGTGTGGATGGTTTTCTTGGAACTATGGACATTTTGGCCAAAATTGCACTGCCGACTATTTTTGCTAATGAAGACAGTCGTAAAAGGAGAGCGTTTTTCGTTCACTCCAACGGGTTAGAGGAATATCCATTCGTTTTCGTTCATTAAATTTATATGTAATAATTTACAATAATGACTTCTCATTTTACTCTCTTGATAAGTAAGTATTAACCAATACAACAAAAAAGTAAATAAATACACCTAATATTTATTTACTTTTTTGTTTGTAAATTATTAAAAATCTTTTTTTTTATGTCACACTGTATTCCGAGTTCAAAGTGGAAATCAGCGCCGTGCTTTGTGTCAACACCAGAGTAGAATCGAACCCGCAGCCTGTCGCGTTTACAGTCACACGTTGTTTACCTGCGACACGATTGGCCTTAATTTTGTGTTTTTATTTATTATTGTGAGATGTGGGTGTATGAGATAATTTGATAAAATGTTATGCAATGGCAAAAAATTGTATAAAAAAAATACTAACAAAAAAAGAATAATTGAAATCGGTCAGGATATTGAGTTATTCGTCCATTTGTCGCACACATCGTTAATGCAAATTTAAGACCTATGTGATTTTCTCATGGATAACATTGACAGAAATTGATCCAATCAAAATGGAACCACATGGGAAGCACCAACGTTCAAATAAAAAAAGAATAATCTAAGTCGGTTCACCCAGTGAAAAGTTCTGAGGTAACAAACATAAAAAAAGCAGTTGAATCGATAACCTCCTTTTTACGTACCGTCAATTTTTTCTTTCAGCTTCACTTCGCGGTATACAGCCCCGCATACAGGAGGGTAGGCACTAGGGACCTAGTGTTAAGACACTCCACGGCATTTTCCGCCACGACTGGCCTCGACGTTACGGGGAAAAATAAAATTTAGGCACTTAATATGTATGGACTCACGAAATCTTGGTAATTGGGCAATTATGAATTTTTATATTATCCTCAGGGTTTCTAGAATTGGAAATACAAGTTAGGGGAATGCTAAAATTAAATTACTAATTATGGCAATAGTAGATTCTCTATATTAAAAACCAATAAAATATTCCAAATACATTGGTCAAAAATAGTGAAAATAAAAGCCAAAACAATGTTGCAAAGAACGGAAACACAGGCAGTTTACAACTTTTTAACAGTAACTCAGTCGCAGTAAATCATATGTTTTAGACCCCCTTCAGAAGTAATATCGAGTTCTTCGAACACACATTAATTTGCCATTCCTCAATTCTCAAAGGGAAGATACAATATGCGCATTTTTTAAGGAATTTACTTTTATATAGAAGCGAAACACATTTGGATTTGACGGAATGACTCTTCGTCGTTACTTTAAGTGAGGCATTTTAGGGTTTTTTTTCAGCTTTACGCTATATCTCGCATATAGCAGAGTAAAATCCCTCTGGGATTTTTGTGGCATTGAGTGTTGAGTGGCGGAACTCAACACCGCGCTATGGCTTGTTACCAGTGCAGAAAAATAAAAATATAAGTAAATAAAAATACAATTCCTCGAGTGGGAAGCCACTGCGCCACAATGGCCTCGATTTTGATATTGTTATTAATAAAGCGTTAATTTTTATTTAAAGTAAACTCATTCTTATTCTATTAACTTATTTTAAAACTCATTTATTGAAATTGTCAGCGCAGTTCATAAGCAGTAGCTCACATTACAATCATCTTGACTACAGTGACATATTGGTATTGCTATAGGCTGCACAAAAATGTATAGACTCGTCATTCTTGCATTAAATATTTAAATAAAATACACTGAGTGTACTAATCAATTTATTAATGCAACTATTATTTATATAAAAAAAATCAAATTTTTTTACAAGACGAATAATAAAAGCAGAAGTGTGTGTAAATGTGACAAGCTGTGGATGCTCAATTCCCACTCATGGAAATAGAACATTTAAAATGTAGATTTTTCTTGCTCTTGTAATGAGTTCAATTCCGTAAAACGCAACACGTACTGCCTCCAGAAAAAGTCAGTTGAATGTGAGGTACCTAATGGGATCTAAATATCTTAGCATTAAGTTCCCGGGCACATACTGCCCACCCTGCTAAGTGCGGGATACAGCGTCAAGCTAAAAAACATTTTTTTGTGATAAGTAATATTAACATTAAAAAAATAACCCAAAGTTAGAGAACAAAGCAGAGCTTGGGAAGTTAGCAACCAACCTTCAGAATTGAAAAGGCATCCGAACGAAAAAGAAAATAAAAGAAAAAACCTGAGCATCTATAGTTTTCAACGTTCGCTCGGGGCGAAATCTCCGTTAAAACACACTATATGAGCGTGACACGGGCTGTCAAGTTAAAATGTTATAATTTAGTGGCATGCTCCGTCATAACGCATATCCGCCGCTACTTGACACCCGTTCTGAGAGGTGATAAATCTGCTGGCTGGCGGCACTAATCACGGAAATGAAATCAACCCTTTATTCCTGTTGTTGTGCATTGTTGGCTTTGGAGCGTAAATTGTTTTATAACGTTACATCTTGCATATTTTTTAACGAACCATTATGTATTCTTTTAGTAAAAAACAAATTATATAATTACATATAAATATTCTCCAATAACTACTGTTTAAACCTTGCCAATAAAGAATATAAAGGGTACTATAATAAATTGTTTTTTTACAGAATTAAGTTTTGAAGTAAATATTGGTTAAAGCTTGTTTAAGTTTAGCAGTTCTATAATAAAAAATAAAAAAGTAGCTTCACGCTGTATCCCACACAGCAGGGTAGGTAGAGGAACCTAGTGTTAAGACACTCCGTTCCCCACTTTTTGCCGATTTCTGGGGACATTGGCATTGTGTGTTGTGTAGCGAAACTCGACGTTTAACGCCACAATTCGCCTCGACACCAGATCGAAAAAATCCAAATATGAATTTAAATAAATATTTAATTTCCTCGATGGAGATCGAACCCACGACCAGTAGCGTTTACAGTCACACTTTGTGCCCCTGCGCCACGACTAGCATTTTATTTACCTATTACTCGATCAAAAATAAATAGGAAACAAAAATATTTGTTTACGTAACTTGCGACTAAGTACCAGTCCTGTACAATGTAACAAAGCACAGCCGGGAAAAGTAAACAATTTATCTACATATATCCCGCGCTCGTTGAAAACAAATATCGGCTAATAAATTCGAGACGATTCCAATAAAGGCGTGGGGCGTCGTGTTTTCACACACGCTGTTGGGCAAATTTAAAATTTGTGAATACGCCGACACAAATCTTGCTCGTCTTTTTGTGACGTGATAAAATAATGACAGCAAATTGCCCTGGGGCCGGGGTTCCGACGCGTCCCCTCGCGAATACTTAACTCCAACTTGAAGACTACCAGATTATCTATGGAATTTTATAGTAAACAATATGTTGATACGCATTTGAAACACCTGTGTCTTATTTTTAGTATGTCACGGTAAATAGATTAAAATTAATTTATATTTGATTTTTGAATTTTAGAAAAAACAAATAAAACATTTACGAAGATTATTTAAATTATATTATATATAGTACCTATATAATATTAATCTATATATTGTTATAAATATTTCAATAATTTCAAAATACACATCATTACAACACTATACCACACGGCCAAAACGTGATTATGCTTAAGCAAATTCTAAACCGTAATTTAGTCAAAGGACGATGCAAATTATCGCGTCTATTGACTAAAATGAGAAGCGGGCTCATTTGACGCGAGTTGAGGGGTGCTTTTCAATCAGCCCTCGTTGGGGTTTAAACATTAAAGCAATCTCCATTGCGTCACTTTATTAGTTTCTGCTTCATTTTGCTCTTTTTGATGTTTGAAAGCAATCGCGCCGCTTTGTGCTAATATTTCTGTTTTTTTTTTGGTCATGTTAATCAGAATAATGTATACAGTAACTAAAAGTAAATGAACATAGTGAAAGAAAGTTTTGGATGCAAGCTCTGTCTTAATTCTTTTCTTTATGTTTATATAACATAAAAGCTTTCAATTATTTTTTTAAGGTTCACGTCGTATCCTGCATCTATTAGGGTAGGTAGAAGGAGCATTGTTTTAGGACACTCCGCTCTCCACCTTCCCGTCAACATCTGGAGGCATGGCACGTTGATTGACGGAACTCAACGCCGCGCTTTGCCGATTTGTCGGCACACCAGAGTGAAGAAATGAAAATATTAAATATTTAATTTTCTCGAGTGGGAATCGAACTCTCAACCTGTCGCGTTTACATTCACACGCTTGTTCCTCTGCGCAACGACTGATCTCTGTATATTTATTATCTGCGTATATTGTTATTAGTATGAAAAACATTCAAATGTCTGAAAACTACTAAAACGATAATTTAACAAATAGGTATCTACGTTAAGTGAAATTGGGAAACGACTGAATTCATTAGCATACCAACATTGGGTGCGGAATAGGAATGAGGTTGCCGTAGTTGGCATACGTCGTGAATGACAAAGTGATGCAAATGTCAGCTTTGTCGGCAAGTCGGCAACGGCTGCCAATCAAAGGCAACATACGGATGTGCTGAATATTGTTGCTTTTCCTTGCAATTTACTGCAACAATTGTAAAAGTAAAGAGAAAAGCATGGAATAGAAACATTAAGATACCTATATACTTACATATATTTTTAATTGATACAAAATACTATAGTTAAAACTGTGTTTGAATCGGTGTTAGTGGTTTTTGAGAGAAGCGTGCACAAACGCGTGGACAAATGGAATTTTTTTAATCATTTTTTTGGATCCTTTTACTTAAAATGATAGTAGATTTGCTCATGTTACCTTTCATGTGCTTCAGACAGTATTTGAAAGTATGTATCATGACAGGTAACTCAAACTTAGTAGATAACTGATCAACTGATGACTGAACGGTACCTTTACAGGGGAGACATTTTATGTTGCTTAATAGAAAATCCAGGAAAACAGTGACAATCATATTACATTTTTTTTTCATCTTCACGCTTTATCCCGCACATAGTAGTTTAGGGAGAAAGAACCACTTCCTGCCGAATTTAAGGCATTGCATGCTGAGTGGCTAAGACCAACGCTGCTCTTGACCTCGTTACTAGAGCCGGGTAATGAAAATATTAAATATTTAATTTTCCCGAATGGGAATCGAAGTCACAACCGTCGCGCGTTTGTACCTATGTGCCACGACGGTAACTGCAATTTTACTGTTTAGTATAAAATATAAAATAAACTATCGTCACCTATAGTTCTATTAAAAATTCCAACGCATTTTGAATATAATATTTCAAGTAATAAAAGAGCTTAAAATATTTTGTGTTCTTAATGATTGTCGTGTGGCAAAGCAAAAACTGACATTCCGTCGTCCACAAAAAATCTTTTCAGTTACGCAACGTGGTAGCTCGCGAGACCTTTAAACTATAATGTGAATTCTTGTCGCTGAACCCTGCATTCCACTATTTTATTATACTAATGACTACTTAAAAAAAGTATAAAATTAAGAAACTTCCTATATTTTTTAATAAACAACGTAAGACAAACAGTACTAAATGAAAATGTTATTAATGTTCTTTTTCATTATACCAGTAACAGTGCAATTAATACTGGGCCGTTTATCCTGACATATCTTGTAATGGAAAAAAATGTATTATAAAACGCTAATGAAAACTTTATACTTGTAATTTATTTTATCAATTAAAGTGAGTGCTAAGTTGTTATTAATATTATACTGTATTTTTTGTTACACTGTAAGCTAGCGTCTAGTGTCGACAATGGTGTACATTTTACAGATTCTTAACTACGGTGGGCGTGTTGGAGATGTCTGCGCACGCGCACCCGGATACGGAAGTGTGTAATTATGGCGCTATTTAGCGAAAATATCTTTATCAACCCTCGACAGATGGAGCACGACGCGAATTCTTTGCACATTCTGTGAATAGCTACTATAATACGTGCGGTAACGCCTTTTTCTGTATTATTTTTCACGGCTTTAAAGGAAAGTTCAGTTCAAATTTCTTTAAATAAAATGCAGTTTGAAAAAGGAAACCTTTGATTAGTATATTTTTTTTCATATTGAGGGCTTATTATAATTATTTCTGCCAGTAGAAATATTGGCATGATTCACTGGTTCACCATTTTCCTATACAATTTTTTTATAACAAACCAAACTTTATCAGGTTTGGTTTCTGGTCAATGTACTGTAAAGCATAAACTTAAATTACTTTTAACTTCATTTTTTTTAGACTCGAGCTATATCTTATGTAAGTAAGTAGAAAGAACCTGGTATCGAGACACTTCGATCTCCGTCCGAAGTTGAGACGTTTCTAATTAAGTCGCGTAACTCAATATTGCGCTTTTGCCTATCAAAGTAGAGTAGTGAAAATATTTCAATCTCTTGTAATAAATAAGAAAGTTGGTTAAAAAAAATTATATTATGCTGGTCATAAATAGGTAGGTTTATAGATATCTAGTACCTCAAATATTTATTGATAAAATCCGTAATTTATCTGCCAGTTCTGTATTGAACACTTTTGTTTTGCCGAACCAGTTCGGTTGGTGTGAATAAAATATGAATAAAATAAATAAATGAATGTCTTTTTAATAAAGCCCGCTCGCTTATTGTTTTATCGATATAATAGAGGTCCATTGTGCCGCGGCGCCGCCCAGCCTCATTCCATAGTCGGTGACACAAAGAGAAAATAATAAATAATCCTATTTTGTTTGCGTATTTCTACGCTCGGTCGCTTCGCCGTTGTTCTATTAATTGCTTGATAAAATAAATTAATTGAATTAAAGCGCTTGAGCTGAGGCTAACACGTCGTTTGAATAAATGTTTGGACGTCCGATTTTAGTTTTCAAGGGAATTGGACTGTTCTGATTTAATTATGGATTTTATTTGTTTTCTTACACAACGGATTTTATACATATTGATGCTTGAGTTGATTTGACTGCCATGAGTTAATTAGAACATAATACAAAAACTAATTCAATTAACTAACAATTAATGTTCCCACTCAGTACTTAACTAACTGACTAACCTTGTGCTACTACGTAATATTAAAAGCAGTAGGTATCAAATAGTAAAAGTTATAATGGTTACGGAATAAAGCACAATGCTCATATATCTTATTTTTCTTCACAATTCACATAGGAGTATTTTCGATAATAACTACAAAAAAAAATTTACAATAAATGCACCATTTTTTTTACATTAAATAGTTTTAAATTTGTGATAAATCGTAACATTTAAGTATACTCTCTCTACTAAATACTAGCGGCATCTAGCGTTAAGTAGCATTAGCTGACAAAGCTTATTGTCAACTACAATGCCGACTATGTTTACTCTTTCACCTTTATATTTTCTCCCACATAGCAGGACATACCAGAATGACAAAATACTCTGTACTTATATTTCTGTTGCAATTCGATACCGCTGTGTTTTCACTTGCCAGGATCGAATAGACCACCAATGCATTTATTGCACAACGACGGCGGACGACAATCACTCTGTGAAATTTCAAAATGTACCTACTAAAAATTAAAATCAAATCAGCTTCACGCTATATTCCGCGCACAGTAGGGTAGGCAGAGGGAACCTAGTGTTAAGACACTCTGGTCCCGGTCTCCGGTCTCCGTCTACCGAATTCTGGAGGCATTGCGTGTTGAGTGGCAGAACTCAACGCCGTGCTTTGCCTCGAAACCAGAGCGAAGAAATGGAAAGATAAATTTAAGTAAATATTTCTCTCCTCGAGGGGATCAAACCCACAACCAGTTGGTTTTACAGTTATGTACACTTTGTGCCCCTGCGCCATGACTGGCGTCAAGAACCTACTATATTTATAATATTGTTGCTATATGACAGCACAATTGTAAAATTGGAAAAAGAGAACTAAATAAAGCTAAATCACCATTAATAATCGTGTGTCACAAGTGACTGTTTTAAAAAGGCTATTTCTTAAAATCAGTTACATACGTGGTTTAGAAAATTATTCTGTCAGTTTTGTTAGTGCTTAAACTATTTTATCATAGTCTTACAAAAAAAATTAACAAAACATGTCAACAGTGCATTGAACTCTTTAAAAATCATTATATCGTGTGAGAGCTTTCTAAAATATGAAGTTAAAAATACAAGGGGAGGAATATTAGAATTATTAAAAACACATAATCTATCTGAATTTTATTTTTACAAATATTAATAAAACAGCACTCCGTCACGTCTCTTAAGGCGCGTTTCTTTAATCGTTTAATTTTAATTTGCTCGCTCTTTTCGCGTTTCCCTGTTTTCTTGTTCAATTTAAAGCTGGTATTCGATTCTTGATTCAAAATTGTAAGATGGCTGAGATGACTCTTTTCTTTGTAATAAAACTGTGTACTTAAATTTTTGTTATAGATATAAATATACTGTCGGTAATGTAATTTGGTGCAGAATATTTCAATTTTCTAATGTGTAATATAATAAATGTTTATATTTGATAACAATAAATAGAATAGAAAGATAATATGAATCTACAGAGATATCTTCCTACAGAGATACTAACAACATAAGTGAGTTGTAACAAGCGTATAAAAATTTCGACGTAGCTCGACGTGGTCAGAGCGACTGGTCGGTTCCCAGGAGGCGCGGGCTCGAGTCCCGCTACGTTCAAATTTTTATACGTTTTCTAAATAAGTATTTTTCTTTCCTAAGTGTGGAATTACATTTAAAAAAATGTTTAAAAATAATATGAAGAATTTTCTATATTCACTCATATAATAATAATTATTTATTCATATCAAAATTACAAACAATATAATAATATACGTGCAATAGATTAAAAAATAAGTTTTAATTCTAATAAATAATATAGATTAGCCTAGCGAATTATATGACATTAAATTAACTGTACATTAAACACATTATATATCTACACAACAAACTAATGAAATAACATAAACTAATATATAATTATTATATTTTCCATACTGTGTTGCGGTTGACGACAAACTAGCAATTTTACGGCAGTTTGATTTCGACAGGAATTGAAACGAAACTTTCCCGTTTGGTCTTTGTGTGGAGTACTTTCTTATTTCTTTATTACATAATTAGCTTTTAAAAACATTAAACGTGGCTTAACAAAGACCAGCGGCGGGTAGAAGCTATGGATATGAAAACGTAGGAAGTAATTAGGGCGGCAGATGGCGCTGTCCGTAACCGCAAGTCTCCGGCGATGAACGTACGTACATATGTTGTCTAAATGAATTTGTAATACCACAATGTTAAATGTTTTTACTTTACAGGTTTAAAATATTTAAATTTTAAAGTATACAAACTAAAAGAATATACATATCTATTTTGTATATTTTGATATATACACATACATAGATACATATGTATTCGTTTACTGCCTGTTAGGTACTATCTTTTAGGTTGCAGAGTACTTTACTAATGTATGGGAATTTTAAATGACACTATTTTAACCGGATTAATCGCATGTATTTGAGATTATACATTCTTGGAAGCCCGACGTTTCGAACACTTTGCAGTAGACCGTGGTCACGAGTGAGGTGGCATTTGTCTGTCAGTTGACATAATTATTATATCACACTACCACCAACGATTTCTTAATTTCCTCGCGTACTGCCCTAGATTCCTGCAGAATGAGCTGACTGTTTCTTGCCCTCCGGTATAGTGGGCTTGAGACTGCAAAGATTTTATGAGTGGGTCCCAGATGATAGAAAGCTTCCAGTCGTCCTCTCTATTGAAATTATAATGTTTTTGTATATCAATCGCGTCGCGGATCATCTCGCGGAACATAATAATAATAATACAATAAGCATACTATATTTCAGATTGCTATATTATAGGCATACAAAAGATTTGTAGCTAATTTTTATGTGTTTTTAGTTTTCATTTTTATTTTTTTATTACAATACTTTTATAACAAAACAAAATTGTAAATTGGCTAAAATAACAAAATAGCTTCACGCTGTATTTGGCATATAGCAGGATAGCAGGAGGGGGAACCTAGTGTTGTTACATACTCCGTTTCCCACGCACCGCCTAATTTTTGAAACATTGCATGAGTGGAGGAAATCAATGCCGCACTTTGTCTTGTTATCAAACCGAGAAAATAATCATTCTTAGTTAGAAAGACCCATAACCATCCAGTTTAAAGTCAGACGTTATACAAACAATGCGACAACAACCCACCATACCACAACGACCTCTATATTAGCTAAGTAAAAAAAATATTAGAAAATATCCAAATGAAACCAACGCAAGCCACTAGCTTATCTACAAATAACAACACAACACAAAAAATTCTCAAATAAAACTCAACTACAATCGGATACATCAACAAAATATGATTTCTCAAACAACAATACGTCTCACTAATGTGACAAAATTACCCTCATTATTGATGGGAACACGAGATGAAAAAGCTTTGTCAGTCATCGGCGTCGGCTAACAGCTGGTGACAAATTCACTCGCGGCTGCGCTCACCATTCTCTACGCCTTTTTGACTTTGATTTATGTTTTTTTTATACTTCATTCAAGTTGGTGCTTCTACACGTATCGAGTCATATCGTTTCTACGTTGATACGAACCTTGCAAATCGAAATAAGGGCTTTAATTGTTGTGCATAAAAATTAAATTTGCTTATAGAACTGTAAGCTTTGGAATAGACAAGATTTGTAACGTTTCGAATTGGAAATCGAGCAGTGGATCGCTACATCATCAGTTAATAGGAGGGGATGCAGTTTTTATTCTATTTTCACAGTAATTTATTTTTCTATAGACACAATAACATCATTGTATAGTTCGATTTTAAAGCAAATATCTACGAGCTTGAAGGGAGTGTCAGGGTTACGGTTCACACCCTCTTTAACCAGTATAATTAAATAACGTAAAATAAATACACTCGAGTTATTTTTATGTAATTGTGACATTGTTTGTATTCGCAGTGATACAATAAAAATGGCATTATGTTGCTTACAAAAAAGGAAACCATTCAAAAATTTACTTCTAATCCAAAGATGAGATTAATAAGAAGAAATGAAATAAATGTTTAATTTATTTTCAGAGTTCCATTTATCATATTGGGAATTATATTACTGCTATAGCGAAAACTGAAGCAAAAAAACCTATTTTCTACAATAATTCCGGAAAAATTGTATAAATTTTAAATATAAATATATTTTTGGAATTTTTATTTAGTTCTAATAATTAAAAAGTCCGTCCAAGTATCTAAAGCACCTGTAAGATTTATTCAATAAAAAAATATTCAGCTGCACCGAATACATCTATGTATGTAAATGAAAAAATATCATACTAAAACAAACATATACTAATAAGTAAGCATGCGGTTCTCTCACGCATACACAACATTTTATCACCAAAACATAATGCAGCCATAACCATAAATAGCGCAACACAACAAATCTTTAACAACAGAATATACATTGAAAAGGCATAAAAGAAATCAAAAAGAAATCGCCATTAATCAAATTATAGGAACCTTCTTCTGAACTGAATGTCATAATGAATTTTGCGACATTCCTGACTAGGTGAAAATGATACAGACAATACGTATTGGGTAATGCCGCGGCTTTGTACTCCACGACGACAAAAGGTTCTCGCGGCGGCAGCCAACAATACGGCGGCAAGCGAGAGGGCAATTTGTCAGAGTCCACAAAACTGTTCGACATATTGACCATTATTTATGGTGTTGTAAAATTTGATTTTATTGCGGGAACGATTCAACACGACGCGACGCATCGCACATTACACGATGACGGTGCGTACACTTTGTTGCTGTATTACGATCGATTGTGTATTCTTTGTTCTCTGTTTGTTGAGATTTTTAAATTAAATGTGTTATGTTTATTATCAATTTTATTTCTAAATATAATAGAACATCTAGTTTTTTTAATAATTATTATTATTATGACAGAGCTGTGGCCAAGTAGATTTACACGATATTAACTGATTAAAAGTCAAACAAATCCTAATAAACCATCTGTGAGAAGATATATCAAATTTCTCTGTTCAAGTTAAAATTATAACAAAATAGGTGAAAAATATTTTTGTATTTTTTAATTATTTCTTTAGATGAGTGAAACAAAAGAATATAAACGGACAAAAATATTTCTTAATTTCAGCAACCACTTACTAATTTCGTTTACCACTCGTCATTGTTGATCATTTTACAATTACTTTCATAAAAATATCTTTAAAATAAAATACCCTTATATTATTTACGTTGTGTAAGTAAAAAGCATGACTAAGTTGATACTTAAAGGGTTTATCGTAAAGCGTAAGCGATCTACGAGGCGGGCCAACGCCGCCCCAACCGCCCCCTCAGCTGCCACCAGCACGTGTGCCGATAAAAACTGTTGCCATTGATTTCGGATCGTATGAAAAGCAAGAAAGACTCCTGGTGGCTTAATAAATAATTTTGTATAATTGGTATGAAAAGGTACACAATGATTTTGTTGAATATTATATTCAATGAAATACAGCATTCATTGTTAGCTTCACATAGTATTCTGCACATAGCAGGATAGGCTGAGGGAACCTGGAAACCTGGGAACACACTCCGTTCCCGTTTAAACACTTCTGTTCCCCACTTTCCGCCGAATATTAGAGGCGTTGCGTCTTTAGTGGTGAAACTCGACACCGCGTTTTGCCTCGACGCTAGAGCGAAGAAATCAAAACATTAAATATTTCATTTCCTCAAGTGGGAATCGAACCCACAACCTGTCACATACTTGTGCTGTTATGCCACGACTTGTCTCAAGTACAGCATGAAGCTATAAAAATTAAAAAGTAAGCGTTATAATCATGTTTATTATTTTATATGACATAAACTAATTCCTGATATTATACTGAGAATACAATATATAATACTACATAAAATATACTTCTACAAATCTACGTAAAATATAAGCAGTAAATAGCTTCTTGTAAATAAAATTGCCTTTTTTATTATTTTAATAACCTCATATTAATTATATTAACATAACTTTAGTTAAATGCAGTTATCAATCTTCTGTTTCTTTATACAATTTAAAATGCAGTATTGCATGTAATGCGACAATTAGAGGACAATTTAATTTATTGCAATTGTAGTAAATACTATGATTAATGTATGGGAGTGTCAATAGGGGTTTTAAACTGTTCATGAAATAAATATGAATAAAAATATGTAGTAGTTAAGCTTATAGGTAGCCTTAACTAATATTGAAACAAATATACACTAGTGTACTCATATATTATTTTTCGAACTCATGTAATAAGTGGAAAACAGAGTGACATTAGATATCTGTATACGCTACTATGTAGGCAAACATGAGAAGCTTTATTTTAATAGAATACTGTATCACTTACAACGCCATCTAGTAGCAAGTAGATACACTACAAATAACAGTGTTCAGCGTCATAATTTTTTGTATATTTTTTGTATATTTTTTAACGTCACACTTATAGCAAAGTAAACAAAGGGAACCTGGAAACAAAATGTCAATTCGTTCCCCTCGACACTCCGTTCCTATTAAGGCTTTTTCCGCCAACTTCTAGAGGTATTGCGTGTTGAATGACGAAACTCAACGCCAAATAGAGGAAATATAAAATATGCCTGCACCATGACGAACCCTTATTATTATCATCAGCTGCACCCCTAGTGTGCAGACATTCCGGTCCCCACTTTTCGCCGAGTTCTGGAGGCATAGCGTGTTGAGTGGCAGAACGCAACGCAGGGCTTTTGCTTCGACACCAAAGCAAAGAAATGATGTGTATAGTTACATTATTACTATGTGTATATTTGCATTTTTATATATTTCTGCTTATTGCTATCATCTCCATATTTTGTATGGGCTGAAATTTAGGTATTAATTTAGGATAAATTTGAACAATAAATTTAAATAAATAAAAAAAAGTCGATTAAAAATATGAAATAAAAAGCTCTTTGACTACGACTATACTATATATTATTATTTCATGGTTATCTCGTATAAAATTTAATACACATACAGTCGCTTTTCATACCTTGCAGTATTCCGTATTCACTAATAGACGGAGTAAATAGTACTGCTCTATTAGTTGATAACATTCTTAAAGTCATATATATGCTTATGTAAGTACATCAGAAGCTTCACTTGACCAATATCCCCAAGAAAATGTTAAAAATTTTGTAAAAATTGTCATTAACTCATTCTTATTCTCATTCAACTAGAAAACCGGACAATTGTGAATCGAACTCACCATAACCAAGTTTAAGATCAGTAGGAAGTACAACTTATAAAAGTAGCCAACTTAAATTTGCGTATTGTATGAAGTGAGCAACAAGGATAAGTTTTTAACATTTTATTTTGTTTAATATTCAATTCCGATTTTCGCACTTGAATTGTATTGTAAGTTCTCACAGGTCGCCAAATTTCATGATTGTAATCTAAGAGAAAGGAACCTTGGGGGTTTTGACGCCGTGGCAGATAGTGTTACTACGCCACTGTTGTGGATTCTATTACCGAGCGCTAAATTTATAATATAATGTGTTAATTTTATCGGTCTGGTAACAAACAAAGCGCGGTGTTATGTAGCGCAACTCAATACATTGTCACACAGTGTCTACAATCCGGCAAGAGGGAAAGGAACTGTAGGCTGAGAAAATCTAGTGTTACACTAGATTTTCTCAACCCACCCTGTTGTACAGGATATAGCGTGAAGGAAAAATATAGTCCCTTGGATCACAATATTTTTCCTTGTACCCTATATACCTATTTGGTATTATTTTTATCTTCATACCTTCACGTATCAAGGAAGTAGACGGACAACAAAATCATCCTATAAGTATCTCGTTTGGTTGGATTCCGCACCTTTTAAGGAAAAAAGGAACTCTTATCTGATTTATTTGTTGTCGGACTGTATGTCTGTCAAGAGCCTTTATCTCAGAGGAAAGCTTGAAGAAATTCATTCGAATTGAAATTCAAACCATATAGCTAGATCTACGGCCCCATGATGTCTTTAAAAAAAGTATTTCCACATTTACTATAAAAAAAGATATGACCGTGTATACACGTTTTTTGCTATATATAGCAAAAAACGCGTATTTCTATATTATAAAAAAAAATCATTGTGTACTTCCGGTTAACCTAGAATTATAAAGTTTGGCAGCCAGCATTTACACGTAGTACTAGTCTAGGAAAAAATCTGAAAACTATATATATTTGTGGTTAAATCCTAAAAAATAATAGCCTTAAATAGTAAAAAACGCATATTTCAACATTATAAAAGGAATCAAAATTAATAGGGTAGTTCCGGTTAATTTATCATTATGAAATTTGCAACATAGCATACTATAACTATAACTATAATAGAAAACTATACATTTGTGGTAAAATCCTATAAAATAATAGACTTAAATATTAAAAAAAATATTGCGCTTATTTCGACAGTATAAAAGTTATTAAAATAATAGGGTACTTCCAGTTAACTTAGAATTATGAAATTTGGCACCTAGCATCTACAGGTTATATTAGTTTAGGAAAAATCTGAAATGAATCTGAATCTGACAATGCATTTGTGGTTAAATTCTAAAAAATAATGGCTTTAAAGGGGGGCAAAATTTCGTATTAAAGTTCAAGTGAAGTATCCGATGAAAGGGCTCTGGTTAAGCTATGACTGAATTTCTGAAAACCTTTAGACCTATAATTTTTATATGGAACCCTCGGTGGGCGAGTCTGCCTCGCGCTGTTTTGGTTTTATTTTCTGCTAAGGTATAGAAACCTAAAAAAAAATATTTAAATAGGTAAAACAGAAATATATAAATATAATAATTAATTTAAAACACATCAAAATTATATATACAGAGTTGTTCAAATTAGTTTTATAAAGCCGTCTTAATAATACATACTCAATTCGTGCTGACAGCTGTCCTTAAAAGCTGATTTCAAAACTCCTCGTTAAACTTAATATAGGTAGGTGCTATAGTCGCGACTCAAACGGTCATTTGAGTCCAAAACTATAGCAATAATAATGCTGTTTTTGACAAATTTGTGTCAATTTAAAGCAATAAAATAGAGTTTAATGTCGCATTTACTTTGATGCGGTCTCCATAGTCTATAATTATCATGGAAAGGGCTCATTTCATAAGGACGTTTGAGCTATTATACAACAACTCACTGCTTATTACGATTCTATCTTTCATTTTTAGGCAATTTAATGGTTTTGGAGAAATAGAAATTTTTGTATTTCTGTTGACTGTATTTTTGTAATCTACTCTTAATGTACCTCTACCCTAACTAAAGCTCTAAAAATCTCCACGTAAGAGAATATTAAATTATAATAAAATTAAGTAAAATTTTAAGAAAAAGGCAAAATATATTTTGTAGCTGCACGCTGTAGGTATCCTATACACATCAGGGTAGGCAGTTCAAGTGTTAAGACACTCCGTTTTAATGGGGACGGAGTGTTCAGAGACGCCTGCGTTTCCCACTCTCCGTCGAATTCTGAAGGCATTTCGAGTTGAGCGGCAGAACCCAACGCCGCGTTCAGTACACTGCAAATCGAACCCACAACCTGCCTTTTTGTGCCCTTGCCCCCAACTGCATCCCAAAAATCATGACATCATTATAATATTGGCTCGACCCAGTGTAAAAA
>DWAO01000565.1:0-24346 GCA_018230605.1 Heliconius congener
CCCACAACCAGTCGGTTTTACAGTCACACTTTGTGCCACTGCGCCACAACTGGCCTCTGAATAACAGTTTAAAAAATGTTAAAAATAAACATATTATTAAAATGAAATATTGTATATTTTTACTAAGGTAAACATATTCAGCCAGTAACGACATCTCTTTATTTCTGCAATCATAATCTCAATCATAACACGTTGAAAGTTTTATCTCATAAATGTGGAAAGTATACAAATGCGTATACTAACTTTCATCAACTTCACAAGCATAAATGATAAGTAGGTTTTATGTCATAATACTTAAAGTTCGAACTCATAGGCTTATTTAAAGTAGTTTCTGTAAATTTATTCGATCATTGATTTGATTAAATAATAATTGCAGATTATTATAATATTTTTAGGGTTCCGTACATCAAAAGGTAAAAATGGAGCCCTTATATTATCACTATATTGTCCGTGTGTCAAGATCATTTATTTCGGAATAACGTATGAAGCTGTAATTAATATCAAATATTTAGATCTCGTGAAGTACAGAAAAAATGAAGCATCTAAGCCAACGCAATCAAAAGGTACGAGGGATTTAGCGTTAAGCTGATTTTTGATTTTGCATCCAATTTGCTTCATTTTGTATAATATTCGCCGCGTAATCAAAACCTATAGAGTACTTCCCGTCGAGTCAAATTTCAACAGTTATGAAATTTGGAAAGAAGTGATAACATACAATATCAATAATGGAAAAATCAATCGAAATGTTAAAATCTTATAGATATTTCACAAAAAAATCGTTACAAACTTATATTTATAGTTCATTCCACACAAAATGAGGACTTGTGCATGCAAACTTAAGTTTGTCAACTTTTAAAAATTAAACATGAATTATACTTTGCATTGCTTTCGAAATTAAACTACTCTAATCTTAGTGCGTTTTAACTCCTGGGCAAAAACACCCCTCGTTTTATTAGTTCGAAGTGTGTCTGTGTGAGCGTGTGTAAATCTGTAAGTGTCACTTTGACATCGTAGCCCCTAATGCAAACGATTTTAATTTAGTTTTTTTTATTTGAAAGGTGACTTATCGAGATTGTTCTTAGCCATAGTTCAAGAAAATATGTTCAGTCGTTTGCAGATTATTAACCCTATTCTAATTGTTTGTTTACTTTTTAACCGACTTCAATAACTGAAGGAACTAACGAATCAATTTGACTGTATTTTTTTTGTGTTTGTTACCTCAGAATCATCTCTGTGAATCGATTTTGATGATAATATTTTTTTTTGAAAGCTGGTGCTTTCCGTGTCAAAAACCCTCCCTAAAAGCATCATATAAGACATAAATTTGCATTAAGAATGCGCGTGGCAAATGGACGATTAACTCAATATCACATAAACTAAATTCGTTGATTCTTTTTTAACTGGAAAAGATGGACTTCAAGGGTAGTTTGATGAGAGTTTAGTTAGGTTCTGATTAAGGGATCCAAGACAAAGCAACTCCTAAATTCTCAGGAGCAAATGAACAGTAAATCGGGCGAATCTTTTAGGCTATCCGGACATTTGAGTCACCTACCATAACATCGTTATATCTAAGTCAAGTAACTGTCGTAGTCGAACATGATGATGACGATCAACTTAAAAGTGTTAGAATGAGGACTTTACACTTAAATGGGTTGTCACTATCATAAAGAAGCTTATGACGACGAAATACACTTAAGAAGACTCCTCAACTATTTACAATAGCTACCCTGAGTTTTGGACTTATTTCATTTATTTTGATAAGAACTTTGCATCAATAAGGGTTCTAAGCATCACTACTATAGGCTATATGATGGTGACTATAGACCGTCGAAGGAATTCACTTCATACAGTTCAATACATTCAGTTCAAAAAAGTTCAGTTCGTTCAAAAAGAATACCTAATTAAAGTTGAAATTTTACATAGGACGACCACTAATTACTCATTCGAAAAGCTTTCTTTTAAGGTCTACTCATCGCATAAAATTGTATAATATTGATTTAGTTAAACACAAACAATAATTAAGTATTTTATAATATTGAGAACTTTAACTTAAGTTTGTCATAACTTACCTTACCGTTTGATAACTTACCGTTAACCTATTTTTATGAAATTGGTTAAGAAGTGTGAACTTGTAGTACAACTAAAGGAGAAAATCCCATAAATTGCGTTTTTTTATATTACAGATAAAAGCTATTACAACCTTATATTTATAGTGGATTTCATACAGCAGAGGCCGTCGTGGCGCAGGGTCACAAAGGTGAGACTGTAACGCGTCGGTTATGGTTTCGATCGCCACTCGAGGGAATTAATGTTTTTTTTTTTTTTTTATTTCTTCGCTATGCAACGCTTTCTTTCAACAAGGCAAAAGCCCGGCGTTGTGTTACGCAACTCAACACGCGTTAAAATCGCACCTGCAAAGTGTGATTTGCAAATCATTAAGAATGTTCATATTAGAAATCATTATAAAGGGTGCTGCAAACAGATATTACGAATACGAACATTAATGTGTATTAAATAATAAATTATCGTGTAATTAAAGCGTTCCAAGCCGGGAGCGGATCGCTAGTATCTAATAAAAGGATAGAAAATCAATGCTCTTTTTGAAAGATTTAAAAAAAAATATTTCATCGCTTAATAAATCGGTATTTAACAGAATTTAAACAATCAACTGAGAGAATATTTGTCCGTTTGTTCTACTACTGAAAGTTGTACAGAAATTAATAATTTTGGTATGGTTTAAGGTTTCTGTCACCTAATCAGTTAGTCCATAGGTCAATGACTAACTATTAAAATCGAGGTCGTAGTTTTCATCATCATCAGGTGAGGATATGCTACTACTATTCTGAGTTAGAGATATTATTTATATACAATAACGTATTTTTTTTTACTGTACATATCACTGCCTTAAACTTGTTGAATTAAAAATATTTTTGTTTTACAGTATTCTTATTTAAAAAAATACCAACAAAAGCTACAGCAATAAGAATGTCGCTATTAAGATCTCGTTTTTCGTATAGAAATCAATTATTTAAAACGATATAACGGACGTTTGGCATGCCTACCTACGGTCGAATACGGGATCATCATCATGAATATTTAAAAGATTTTAGATTTTTTTTGTGGCATACTATTTTTGTAAAATGTAAGAAAAGAAACGTTATGTTTAGTAAATAAACAAAAGCACAAAAGTCAATGTTTACTATACACAAATTGGTACCCGTATATTACCATTTGTAAATACAATGCATATGGTGGTATGTCTAGCGGACTCGTCTAGCGGGCCTAGTCCTGTATGTCTAGCGGACTCGTCGAAGATTTTATATAAAATAACTAAGAATTCATTATATTTTGTACTGTAACTTTGTTTGATATCTAGGCACTGTATAAACTATTGTGTTGGTTTATTGCTCTCAATCATTCCATTCATTTTAATTACAAAATGCTGCTATACACTCATGTCATCAATTCAATGGAAGCATTCAGCACTCGAGTATGAATTAGATTTATGTGGGATAAATTGTGTATCTTGCTTGATAAAGAGCATTTCCACCACTGTGCCATCTCTGTGATAGAATAATAGTTATCGATTTGAAATTGATACACCGGATGAATCAATGTTTGCGTTAACAGTTTCGAGTTAAGCTATTCACAACAATGTCGTAACAACGTTCAGAGAACACATCTCCCAGGAGCAAAGATCAATACCAATAGTTCATTACTGACTAAAATAAAGCTGCAGTGGTTAAAAGCACGATTATCAAAACATTGCGCCAAATCATCGTTATTATTATTCTGTATATAGTATTTTTTTTTTATAAAATATTTACATTAAGAACTCCAATTTGTTATATTTTATTCTGTTGTTAATTTAAAAAAAACTTTTGGAACAAATAATAACTAAGTAGTATCTAACACAACAGACGCAAAATATTCAGGCAAAACAAATGACATCGTTTCAATCTACACATTTGGAATTTTAATAATTATGTAACAAATCAGCAGAATACTATAATTTTCGTTCTTTTGTGAAATAAAATTAAATTATAAAAATATATTCTTATATGGATTGCTTAAATAAAGAGTATTATTGCATTAGGTTTTCGAATGTAGGAATGAAGACATGCGTACAGAGTAGAGCCGCATTTAAAATAAAAAACTAACAACTATGTTTTATTGCGTATAATTTAAAAAAAACCGGTCAAGTGCAAGACGGGGTTATCCACCGAAGGTTCCGTATCAATTTTAGAATTGTAGTTCCACAGGAAGTATCTACTTATAACTTATAAAAGTTAATAAACTTAAGCTTAAATAAACTACAAATTTAAGCTTGTAATGATTTTTTTCATTTATTTGTAATGTAAGTTCTAACTTCCTGACAAATTTCATAATTGTAGATCCGCGGGAAGTCGTGAAAGTAGGGTACTTTCACGACAAACTTCATAGAAAATTAAGTAAAAACCAAGCTTAAATGCTCGTATATTTAATTGAACTAAGAAGCTTAATTTGTCTGTGCTCCAATCGACCGTAGACCTGGAGGATATTCGATATTATTTGAGCGAAATACCTCCACGCGATCTTAAGATAGATGGTCATGACAGACGTGTACAGAGACGTGTACAGACAGATGGACAACAAAATGATCCTATAAAAGTTCAGTTGCATTTGGTTACTTAACCTTACGAGTTGAAATCTTCTAATGTGACGATAATCTGTATTTGTCAACATAAATAAGTTGTAGCAAGCGTAAAAAAATTTCGACGTAGCTTGTTGAGTACGTATGACTTAGTGGGCAGAGCGCCTGATCGGTTACCAGGAAGCGCGGGTTCGAGTCCCGCTACGTAAAATTTTTTATACGTTTTCTAAATAAGTATTTTTCTTTCTTAAGTCCTCACTTATACATTATAGCTTAATAGCATTCTTTCTGGCAAGAAAGAATGCTATTTATTAAATATTTAAAGTGTAGTACATTTTTAGTGTCATTCCTCAATAACACTTTAAAAATGTAAAAAAATATTTAATAAATAGCATTCTTTCTTGCCAGAAAGAATGCTATTAAGCTATAATGCTATAAGGCTATTATGCTTGCTAATGCTTGCTGTTGCTTCTTTCTTTCTTTTTCCTGTATTTGTCGATAGTAATTATCTTTGGGTAGAGGAAATTTGTAAAAATCTATCTAGTTTTCTAAATAAGTAAATAGAAAATATTTTTCACAGCAAAAAATGAAAAAAAATATATATAACAAGAACTTGATCTTGTATTCGGCGTCCATACCTTCTGTCCTAGTCGATTATTGCGCGTCGAGTACTGGGCGTTGATTACTGGAACTTTGATGTCGATAACTGGAGATTTTCCCTATTTTTGATAAATAAAAATCTTATAAAATTTTTACATATTGATATTTTGGTCTTAAGATGCATTTTATATTTTTGTATTTTCTTGAAATGTCGAATACAGTTTGCCATTACCGTAGTTATAATTTCACTAAACAAAAATAGATGGACATTTAGGCAGGTGTTAGACTATCACCATTTGGGCTGTGTGCCAACAGTTGTTGTGCCAGAACTGTACCCCAGACGCATTTCCCTTATGAGATCACTATTGATTATCTATAACAATCAGGATAAAGATGATTTATGATACATCAGTTTTTTTTTTACAAAAAAAACGTAGCATTAATTATTTTTAGCTTCAAGTTGTATCCTGCACATAGCATTCAAGACACGCTGTTCTCATTAAGATACTTCTATTCCCGACTTTCCGTCATATTCTGGAGGTTTTGCGTGTTGAATGGTGGAACTCAACGCCGAGCTTTGCCTCAATAACTAATATTTATTTACTACATTCATAAATGATAAAGCTCCAATTTTAATGCGAGGGACCAATTCCAATTTGAGTACGTGCAAATTTCGTCCACGTAGATAAACGTAAGAGCTCATGCGATAAGGCCTGACATGTCAGTGTAGCGTAGCCGCAGCAAGATTCAGCCATCAAATATTCACGTGTGGAGGTTGCCGTTTTACTGCCTCCCCTCTTCTGCCGCCGACCCCGTCTCAAACAACTGAATGTGCTAAAATCAATAACTGTTGTTTGACATTGGGATTAAGGTAATATTGCCATTTTTCATTGTTTTATTGTGTATCAATTATTAAACTTTGCTTACTACGTACGCATTATATTTACAGGGTTTTAGTATTCTTCGCTGTTAGATTAATATTTAATAGTGAAATCAATAGTCGAGAGTGCGATTTATTTAATTTTACGGAAATTATATGTCACCTTCTATATGTAGCTTCAATAAATCATTACGAAAATGATACCTACACTTCTATTTTAAAATTAGGGTTCTAGGTACTGGGCGTAAACTGCGTGTAAATATAGATAGTGGGGTGATGCAGGTATTTAAGTACCTACATGTTTTGTCTTCAAATTATATAGGTATTTATATAGGTATTATTCTACAAAGTGGGTTATTAAAACTGTAACGTTATGCGCCATATTAAATCATTTTGTACGTATGCATCTTTACGGACCTACAGCCCTCGGATTTATATCGGATTTATATCCTTCGGGGATCAGTTTCGAATCGGTTGACTTTGACTTTATAGTCAAAGTCAACCGATTCGAAACTGATCCCCGAAGGCGTTATCATCAGCGTTAATATCAAATTATGTTCTTAAATATTTGTAAATAATATTTCTATTCTAGTTAAAAATCTTAAATCTTCCTCAGCATATTAAATCCATTTGTGTGTACGTTTGCCCATTTCTTATTTCGGTATATTCAAAGCGAGTATAGCAGGTAACGGGTAGAAAAAATATTATAACAATGCACAAAGTAAAAGCAGGGTGTGAGAAAGTTGAACAAAAACACTCTAGATTTGTAAGAGAGTGTGCCTTTTATGATAAGCAGTCGTCGTTGGCTGTTTTTGTAGCGGCGGATATCAAGTCGTGGCATACTATGGTTTGCACAGGATGAGGCTTGCGGTCTTATGTAACGTAACTTCAACGGGATATCGCTTAACTATTTCGATATCCGCTTTTAAGTTGTATGGCCTCTTTACGGATGCTATCACATAACATGGTAATTTGTCTCAACCGGTGAGATCGTCATCGTCGACCAGGTAGCTACTTGGTAGCGATATTGTAAGGGAGGTAAGTTCGATTTAAAATTTTGTGCGCAGGTACTTAACGGTTTTGTAAAATAAAATATATTATTTTATGCGATATAACCTGTTAAATTAAGTCTAGAATTCTATCCCTCAATACGCAATGCCTTCGGAGAATTTGGCGAAAAACAGGGAACGTGTTTCAACGGGAACGGAGTATCTTAACACTAAGTTCCCTCTGCTTAGACCGCTATATGCAGGATACGGCGTGAAGCTAAACCAAAACTAAGTGTAGTTGAAAAAGACTGAATGGAACTGTAAGAGATCGCGTTCTTTACCATAGTATGAAAAACACCCACCATTTTTTTATTAAGTGGGTTTATATGTAATGTGCACATTAAATTTGTTTAGATGAAAGTAAGAGAAACCACAAATTTGTCCGTTCACTCACTTGTACGTTAATATGTTTTACAATTGCCTAAAATAATTGTTTGACGAAATATTCGGATTTTCTTAGCAATTAAATGCAGTTTTGGTAAATTTGTGTGGACATTGTTATTTACTTGCACATTGACTAATAATTATTTTATAATTGATGATTGAAGTCGTATACGATGGTCATATAATGTTGTTATGAAATAGCGACCAAGCAGTATAAGAAGGAAAAAATTCTGTTCTCTACGCTGCTCTTGATCATATAACGGAACAACTCCTTATGAACACAACCAACACCACAGACGAGAGTGAAAATGATGAGGATACAATCCCGGGGTATAAACAATTAGATATTTTTATTATGTTTTTTTTTATAAATGACTAGTAATAAATTTTATGTTTAAAATATAATTTTCTGGCTCTACGTTTGGTATCACTCACAGAAAATGTAAAGCTCGGCTTACGCTTCGCGGACTGTATGTTTGTTAGTTTCTGTGGCGCTGTAGATTCTTCTCCAGTTAGTGAAAGCCGGGCTTTAGGCTTTTACCGCGAAAGGGAAATGAGCGAGTAAGGCTTAGGCGGGAAAGGTGTCCCCCCTTTGAAATAAAATACAATTGCATTACCACCAAATACAGTTTTGTATTTCGATTTTAACTACAAAATGCGAATGACAGAGAGGAATGAGCGGAGTGAGATAAACGGATAATAAATAAAAAGTATTAGTGAGAATCGGACTCTCCTACCGAGGCTTCAGTATCAACTATAAGTCAATAGGAAGTAGGCACAATTAATAAAAATTGACAAACTTGTGTTATTTTGTATGAAGTGATCTAGAAAATATAAGTATGATTTTTTTTCTATGACATATCTATAAAGTTTCACTTACTGTATTTTCTACCTTTATTTGCATTGTATATTCTTACTTCATGCCAGATTTCATAACCGTAGGTCCACGGCAAGTACCCTATGTTATTCGATTACGCGGCGAATTTCACACAAAATGCAGCCTAATTGATGCATAAATGATCTTTCGAATGCTTTGACTTAGAACTTTAATTTGTCAAGAATTGTCAAAAAACGTGAAGCTGATTTATATAAATTGAATCAGCTTCACGTTGTATCTAGTACAGACCAGTGTAGGCAAAGGGAACCTAGAGTTAAGACACTCCAAAGCAATTCTGATAAATAAAAATTCTACAATATAATAATATTAGTAGCTAAGAATGATATCCTTTGTTACCGTCTACGAATTCAGTAACTTCTGTGATGACCGGTTTCTTTGATATAACAAAGTGCGCTTATTAATTATAGTTATAATATACCAATAGTTTCATGACGTCTGTTTAAATAGCAAGATAGGGTGCAAATTTATTTAAAAAAATAGTAGCTTCTGTCGTCATTATTAATTTATATTATAACGCCAGAAGTTATTTTTATGTGGTACAATAAGTCTTTATATAGGAGTATATATACTTAAAATTATTATAATATTAGGAAAAATTAAAGTATCCACTATGAATACGTAAATAGATACGTAGATGTAAAAAAATCAGCTTCACGCTGTATCCCGCATGAACCTAGTGTTAAGACACTCCGTTCCTAACTTTCCGACAAATTCCTCGAGTGGGGATCGAACTCGCAACCAGTCAATTTAAGTCACGCTTTGTGCCCCCTGCGCCACGACTGACCTCAACGTACTCCTTTAATAAAATATGTTAGTTAATACATAAATGGAGTAAAAATATTGGTGTAAAGTTTGAAGTGTTAACAAATAAAACGTATATAAAGGAAATGTCACAATAAATTGTGTGAAATGTGAATGTGAAGTTCAAAGACATGCCTAAAGACTTATTGTGTTCAGCGACAGGCGGAGGGCGGCGCCGATCAGTCATTACAAACTGACAAATTTACATGTCACCTTCAATGTAGGCTAAATATTGAATCTCATCTCAGTAATAAAAACAAACGCCACCGTTATTCTTTTGAAAAATTAAATGTTAAAATTAGTAACTAGCTCCAAATAACACCAAAATATGAAATTTCATACTTATATCTAAAAACGTTAGGTCAATGGACATTAATGGCAGTCGTTGCGGCCAGAAGTTAGTTTAATTATGGTGTCTGGTCTAATAACGTTAAAAGTTGCTTCAGTTGGTCATAGATGAGAGGTGACGATTGCTCTTTAGTCACTATCTCAGAGTGGCAAAATGAAAAAAGTGAACAACATGAAGAACTGATCGGAGATCCGACTGATTGGAGATCCTAGAATAGGATAATTTTGAAATTACCGTATAGATAATTATGAAATCAGTATACACGTAAATTCCAGCAGGTTTCTATCAAATGGAGAAACTCAACGGAGCCGCACAATTTCCGTCTACGATCAGTTCGCTTTAAACATGATATATCCTGTTTTAATTTACGATACGGGTTCGTCGTTGTGTTGCCTCCCACCTACCACCACTAGATAGATCCCAAAACTGCGTCCTTTTAAGGGAATATCAGATATGCATAATTATATTTATTGCATAATTATAAATAATTAGTTATAGATACATGTAAATGTTCCTTAGTTAATTATTTGTTTAAATTCCACTCAAATTTTAGTTCTACAAACTATCTATTTTAATACTAACGATACAATAATAAATTTAGAGTCTAGAATAACTGCCCTTTGCCGTTCCTCTTGACTTACAATCGAGTGTCTTAGCAATGCGAAGAAAAAGTATTGACAGAAGCTCGGCGACTCGAATCGAATCGAGGTCCACGTCGCGTCGTGCCGATATGTAACAAATAGGTATGAATAGAGTTCACCAGCGTTCATTTATTTACAAATTGGAATTACTCGATATAAACTATCTGAATGTTATAATACATCACATAAAAAAACGTAAAAATGCTGAGGAAATTTAGTTATCGAATAATATTTTAACTACAGTATAGTGTTGACAATGCTAGTTATTACATAAGAAAATAAAAAATATCGGTCTAATGCGACGTGGACTTGCCCACCTTTCTTGAGGTTTCTGTATTAATTTCAGCATTATACGTCAACAGGAAGTGGTACTTCTACTAAAAATTGACAAGCTTAAGTTTGCGGGCGTATGCTATCATGTTATAAAATTAACTACAAATATAAGCTTGTAATGATTTTTTATTGTAATATAAATATAAATTTCTATTTTTGGGATGTTCTTCTTTATTTGTTCTATAAGTTATGATTTATAGCCAAATTTCATAATTGTAGTTGAATGAGATATAACCCTATAAAGTTTTGATTATGCGGTGATTCAAGTTGACAAATTTAAGTTTGCAAAATGAATGTATGGATGTATGAAAGTGCTTTCATACATCATCATCTAATTTTGTAATTTTAAAAGATATATATTTCATAGAATAGTTATTTAAAATACATATAAGTTAAATATTTTAATTTTTTTCTCCATTTGTACTGTAAGTTCTCAGTTCGTGATTAATTTCATAACTGCATCTCAAAGTACCTACCTACCTACCTTATACTTAATCGCGTCATAAATATTGTTACAAAAATAGCATTTTTTTTATTTTACGCAACATTTATTACTATATTCGGCAGAAAGTGGGGCACGAAGTGTCTTAACACTAGGCCTACCCAGCTGTGTGCGGGATACAGCGTGAAGCTAATTTGATTTATTTTATTTATTACTATTCCAGTGTAATACATCAATATAAAATCATTAAAAATATATAAAGCTTATTCGAAGTTGTCTCCATTGGCTGCCCTTTAAGTTCAGTAAGGCAGTTATCAATAGCAGCACACGGTCTTTCTACGTTAAAAATCTTCAGTGCCAATCGTATGGATCGTTTTAAGGACTCCAAATTATCATTGTGTTGGATCTGTAAAAGTGATCATAAATTATAATCAAGTGGTTTAAGATCAAACCTAGATGACGGCCAGTCTTCAGCTCTGAAGAAAACCGGAATGTTCGTTGCTAACTACTAAGATTGGATGGATTGAGCTTTATGACCCGACGTCGAGTCTTGCTGAAACAACAATTGTTACCTTCTCAAAAATGGTATTTTGATATACTTGTGCACATGTTTTGATACCTTTTTTATATTTCATAGTTTTTTCTGTGCTTTACTGAACCGTAGCCCGAATACTGGATATTAGCTTGATACCTCCACCTCGAACGAATGAACTTAGGTGGATGGAATGACTGTATGATTTTAAATTGTTTTGAAAATATTTTTTTTTTTTCTGTTAAACATAAAAACGTTTTCTGTGGTTTATATTCAGGAAAAAGACATATGCTGTCGCGGGCTTTTATTCAAAATTTTAAAGGGGAACAATTTAACATATTTTTAGTAGAAATACTTGTCATTGTTATTCCACTCGAATTTACGTGATGTAATAAAGATTTATAGTAGATGTAGAATAGACAAAAATACATATAGTTACGGTCAAATGGAAAATCACAGTTTAGAGAAAACAATATTTTTAAATCATCGAAATAAAATTTAGTTACAACCTGTTTAAACATTACACTCGAAGGGCCTCATGTTTTGTACGTTATGTGATCTTTCTCATTTATTATTTATACTGATAATCCGATAGTCAACCTTTTTTTACCGTTCTCATGTCAACGTGCTTGAATCTGTGGAATTAAACTAGGTACTATTTATCTAAATATGAATAAAACGAGTACAAGTAAATAAGTATATTAACGATTGTTATACATTTCTCTAGGTATTTTTATATTTGACTAGCGACCCATTCGCGGCTGGCCCGTTTAAAGTTATTGTTACATTATAGCTAAACTATACAAAAACTTGCCTATGTATTATTCTGATATAGATATGAGCTATGTTACTATAAAGTTTTATCTAAATCCGTTCAGTAGTTTTTACGAAAATGAAGAACGAACATCCATTCACACAAATTTTCATTCAAATTTGTAATATAAGTAAGATTAAAACACTATATTCTTCTATGATAATATTTGAGTCCATCCAGGTCCATTTTAAATTTTACATATTATAATTTCTATATAATGTTGCTACGGCTTTTATTACATTTCGTCTAAAGATAAAATGACCGCGCTTTCTGATGTAACCAACGTTCCTGGGAGACCGTGAAGGGTAGGATTAATCTGCTTGACCAACGATATCCAGAACTTTACGGATGTTGGTTTAGAAGTACGTATTTATTTTTAAACAACATTATTGAAGACAGATTGAAGATTTCATATTAATCTAAAAGTATATTTAAGTAAATAAAGTTTCACTTGAAATACATTTTCGTTAAACATATAAGTAAATCAGGTTCTGGCCTAGATTCAGTATAATAACTAGCTAATTGTGTTGGGATCGAACCGATCCCCACTCTAGGAAATGAAACAATTATTTAAATTTAAATTTTCATTTGTTCGCTCTAGTGTCGAGGCAAAAGTGCGGCGTTGAGTTCCGCCACTCAGCACGCAATGGCTAAAGAATTCGACGGGAAGTGGGGAACGGAGTGTCTAAACAATATGTACCCTCTACCTGCCCTGCAGTGTGTAGGATACAGCGTGACTAATTTAATTTTTAGGGTTCCGTACCTTTTAAGGAAAAAAGGAACTATGATCACTTTTTTGTCCCTCTGTCTGTCTGTCAAGAGTTTGCAAAGTTTATCTCCGGAATGCTTGGAGATATCGAGTTTGAAATTCAAAAACGCGAATTTCCACACTATGGAGATAATCAAAATTAATAGGGTATTTCCGTTTGACCTAGAATTATGTTATTTAGCAGGTAACATCCACAGGTACTACTAGTTCATTTGTGTTTAAATCCTTAAAAATAATAGCCTTAAAAGGGGGGTACATTTTGGTATGAAAGTCGCTAGTTCAAGTGAGGTATCAGATGTAAAGGCTTGGCTAAGCTAAGCTTGAATTTCAATAAAAGTTCGAGACTTCCAATTTTTCTACGGAACCCTCGGTGGGTGAGCTCGACTCGCACTTGACCGGTTTTTTTAACTAGTTCACCATTTTTTCTACGATTGGTAGAAAACTTCAGCGTAGGTTTCCTACTTATATTATGTATATTCAATTTATAAAATATAAATATTGTTAATAATCAAGAAATTGTACTTTTTTTTACTTTGCAACTTTCAAGCGAATGCTTGTTTGAATGAATGATCATGTTGAGTGGCGGAACTCAACGCAGCTTTTAATGTCAATAACAAAGTGTTAAAACAAGTATTCTAAATATTTATTTATATACAGTGTTTCATATACAAATATTTATATAATCTCAATGTCGTTCGCCCCGTCAGTGCTCCTCCATTCCGATCACGGAATGCCAGCGCGTTAATTTTCGCAAAACCATTTCGCGAAGTGCTGTGTTATATAAATTGGAAACCCGCATCCGCAGAAATTGTATTACATTTTTACGTACCAAATTATATCATATGATGTATACACATATTATAATATCATATTATGTATATACATAATGTGATATAATTTGGTATGATGGTTGAGGACTTCTTGGCGATGTGGCACAAGGCGCTTGACTGTAAACGCGGTTGCATGTTCAATTCCCACACTGTGATTTCAAAGCAAAGCGTAGCGTTGAGTTCCGCCTCTCAACTCGCAGTGCGTTGTAAATAAATAAATAATATATATACTTACTGTGCTTATATCGCGTACAATAAAGCTTCTAGATCTACGAATTAAATACTTTTATCTGTAAAATACAGTATAATTTTCCATTTTTCCTGTTTTTGTAGTGCAAGCTCTTACTTCTTGCTAAATTTCATAATTGTAGGTCTATGGGAAGTACCCTATAGGTTTCCATTACGCTGCGAATTTCATACAAAATTCAGCAATAAAGATGCATGGTCGTGTGTTTTGATTGCTTTGATTTTTTTCTGTGCTCCAAGGGACCGTCAAAATGCTTGATATCTTCATGCGATTTCGAGATAAATGGTCTTGAAAGACGAGACAACAAAGTGATCCTATAAGGTCGGTTCGGTTTTTTTAAGTACGAAAACCTAAAAAACAACTATACCATTGAAATAATTTCACAATCGATATAGACGTAAGCACCAAAATATTTTCAAGGTGGTTTTTATTTGATTTTTATTAAGGTGGTTGTTCAAAAATGTTTTTCTTCTCAAGGAGGCCTTTACATGACTTCAGACATAGACGGGCCCCAACTCTTTGATTATTGTCTTGTCTTTCGAGACTAGTTAAGGTTAAGACGAATCGATTGAAGAATCATTAAAATCGCTCAACGCCGGTTTCAAGAACACCACATAGGAACAAACATAGATAGTTGATACATACATACATATTACACTTGTTTGCGCCGCGCAGTCGGGTAAAAAGCCTGTATATCAGATTTAAGTAAACCAGTAAACCAGATTCAAGGGTCTTGTTTTACCACTTTGATCAAAGCATAGTAATGCGAAACGCACGCAATCAGAGCGTTGTGACTTGTCACAATTCGATAATGAACCTATGTACCTATAGGTATGTAATAATTTTTTATTTTCCTTATCGCATCTATTACAATATTGAAATTGTAGTGTAACTAACACAATTCTCGGGCAGAACGATGTATGTGTTGTTCTTCATAAATAAAATAACTTATTTTGGAATTTATTTTCTTATTGTACTGACATATTGAGATATCATAATTGATAAAAATAACATTTTGGTGAAGAAGAAATACTTAAGTCACACGAAGTATATACAAGTGTTAGTTGAGGCCGAAAAAGGGGCAATGGGCGACAGGCAGCAGGCAGCAGGAGCCGCGCGGGCGAGCGGAGCACGTGAGCCGCTCCGGGGACCATTCATGTGAGGGCGGCGGCCTGCGCGCGCACCGATCAATACCGACCGCGGCGGGCAGTGCCCGGCCCGCCGTGCGACCTCCCGCACGCGCCCTCTCGCGCCCTCGCGCCCTCCGCCTCGCGCCTCGCGCCTCGCAGCCGTCGGACCCATGACCGCCCTCCACAGATGACGGAGCCCGCAACCACAGGACAGCAGATATTTCCCCGCACCCGGATCCCTCACCGCGCTCCTGCACTGGGACAAGGTACGGAAATCGATACCAAGTGAGGACGCTGACCACCCGACCACCCGCTCGCTCCTTGCTCTCGTGATCTCTCAATTACTCTTTATATCCATGTGATATCTCGTGTCTCGAATTAAACATTAATAACAAATAACCACGTTTTACTCTAAATTCATAATGTACTTAATTAAAAATGCAGAATTTTACAAAGATGTAGATTACTTCGGCTGACCGATGCAAAGGAAGAAAGTGCTAGATTTTGTGTAGTTTGAAAAGGAACGGAAGGAACTCTATCTTATATCTTTTTTGCATTGAACGACGCTAATATAGTTGGTAATGTTACATTGAATAATACGACAATGAATTCCTAACTCAAAAATGATATTGAAAATATTATTTCAAAATTATATAATACATAAAAAATGATAATGCAATAGGAGGAACTGAATGTTCGAACTGTAGGTATGCTTAACTCATTTCCTTAGAGCATTAATCGACTATACATACTATAGTGTAATAATCCATAACATATGGAGAGATATCAAGACAAGCCAAGTTAAAAAATTGGAAACGCACAATGTGTATTATACACAAACCATTTCGGGCTATTTTTGAGCCAGTAACAAATCGTAAAATATTTATTCTGCATGCATAGAATTTGGCACATTTATCAAACATCTCGTTCTCTAGTTTTTATAATAATATATAAATTTTAATAATTAAAAACATCACTCTTATGACCGACTGACAGATTCACTCATTTAAAAAAAATTATAAATTAAATCAGCTTCACACTGTATCCCATACTCACATAGGCAAATGGCACATAGGGCAAATTGAACCTAGTCTTAAGACACTCCGTTCCCCACTTTCCTCCCAGTTCTGGAGGTATAATGTGTTGAGTGGCGGAACTCAACGCCACGCTTTGTCTCGACACCAGAGCGAAGTAATAAAAATACAAATGTAAATAAATATTTCATTTCCTCGAGTGGGGGTCGAGTTTTCAATCAGTCGATTTTACAATCACATTTTGTGCCCCTGCATCACGACTGGTCACAAAAATACTACTACCACAAATACTATTAGTAATTATTTTACAAAAATATCGAATGAGAGCCGAGTTAAGTATTAAGCAACGCATCGTTCTTAACTTCACCAAAAAAAGCATCGGAGATGTATATGGGTGCCGAGTTCTGTGTTCACTCGGCATATAATATATTAAACTTGGATCTCATTTCACATTATGTTTTTGATGAGATATATGTATGTATACTAAAAATATATAAGTTTATTATTATAATAAATGTCGTTCTATTTATTATTATCATAACATTTAGTATTCATACATATGCCTTTATGAAAAATATTTTATATACTGTGACAATGGTCTAAATGTGGAAAATGGAATAGCGTCAAATTAGATTCTCTATTAAATATAACGAACTATGTATGTAGCGGCCTACCGCGTAGTGCAGTACATGTGTGATAAAAGAAAGTTAAAAGAATACTACATTTTGTCACACGGAGTCGAGCTGAGCCATATCTTATAAAAAAAATAAAACGTCGTTTATTAACATTCCAAATAAATAAATATATGTTATATCAGTTACTAAGTGTATAAATAACTTTTTAGGACTATATTTCAAGTATTCACCCTCTTACTTATAGTCTCACATGTAACTTCAAAAATAAATTTTTGATAAACAAAACATTTTTATTTAAACCACTAAACTCAATGTGGAAGGCCGATTTTCACAAAAACAGTCTACTGTTACAAGTCAAAAGTAGCTTAATAAAACCACGTAATATCAAAATCGATAAGTTGATTACAGCAACACGAACGTTTGTAGAAGGCAAGAGTTTAACTATATACGAATATTTTACTAGAATATCGTGATATAGTGCAATTATTGAGTCGTGGTATATAGTCCAAGGACGATTTGGGTGTGTATTCAGGTATAACATTAGGGCAGGCATTTACTATGGAGTGGTTACGGTGGGGGCGCATTTCACCATCGTTGAAAGAGTCCGGCGGGTTCTGATGAACTTAATGCTATTTAAGTACGGGAAATTTTATCAGGCAAACCTTATTTCCTCAATAGTTTATTCCTTTTATTCTTGCTAGATTTTAAGCATCCCTTTTGCCGCATACGTTGTTTGCGTTCTAGAGTGAGGGAGTCTATTTTCCTTACATTATCCAGATTTTAGCTTTAGTGTATGTACCTATAGCGTTTGTACCACCTATGTTTCTTTATAGTAAAAAAAGATCTTATTGAGATTACGATACTGTAACTCCTCCAAGGCATTCAAAATTTTCACATTACAAATCACGATAACTGTGCAGCAAACGTGCTTGTATATTAGGACGCAGATCCAATTATAATAAATAAATAACCATGTAGTTCCAGCAGGCAAAGCCGCGATCGAGTCGATAGTATTTTATAAACTAAACAGATAAAATATATTGATATTATATGCATTTCTTATACTATATTTTTAGAATCTTGGCCTATATACTGACCTCAAGAGCTGAAATTAACTAACAAATATCTAAGCCCACGATGCTTAAAAGCACAGTAACGACGACGCTTCTAAGTCAACGCAATCTATAGGTACAAGCGTTTAATCATAATTTTTACTGCATTCTCTATGAAATTCATCGCGTAATCAAAACCTATATTGGACTTCCCCTGGACCTAAAATTACAAAATCAGCAGGAAGTGAGAATTTACAAAACAAATTGAAAATACTCCCCGAAAATGGAAATGGAAAGAAAATAATAATGTAAATGTTTTTACTTTTATTTGTTGTTCATTTCATACAGGGTAGGTGCATACGCCCGCAAATTTAAATTTGCCAAATTTATTTGCTGCGTTATCAAATAGGTAAGGTATTTTCAGTTGACGTACAATTATGAAATTTCGTCTATAGTTGATACAAACCCCTCGATGGGTAAGTTTAACTCGCACTTGACGGTATTTTATGTTTTATGAGAATCGAGTTCGGACTACGAAATTAACCAGTTAGGAGTATTATATGTTCGCCATCGCCATCATAAATATAATATATTTTTAGATAGATAAAACTACAAACCAGTAGTGGCGCAGGGACACAATCGTGCGACTGTAAGCGCGCCAGGTTATAGGTTTGATTCCTAGTCGAGCAAATAAAATATTTAATATTTTCCTCCCTCTGGTAAGGAGATAAAAGAGTGCCGTTGCGTTCCGCTACTTTCTCTGCGTACTTTGCTATGTGCGGAATACAGCGTAAATCTATAAAAATAATAAAAAAAACACTAATTATGTTACTATAGGTACAGCGTATATGAACATTCGAAAGATATTTATATATTAATATTTGCTACTGGATGAAACGTAGATTGAAAATAAAACCATTTATATTGGCTAGTTAAAAAAACAAGCACCAGGTGCTGCAAAGTTTACTCGTATAATTTATTTAAACATATTGTGTTTTATTCTACTAATTGAAATATACAAATGATAGGCGTGTATGTACGTAAATCTATAGTTATTTTTAGTTAATCCATTGATTTACGGTACGTTTATACAAATATGTAAATCAAATCGAATTCATGAAAAATTGAGGCCATTATGGCACAGTGGACAATATCACTTCTCTTTCCTGGTACTATAACACACGGCGTTATATATATATATATATGTATATATATATATATATATATATATATCTGATTTAGAATATATTTCAAAAATAATTTTATTCTAATATGAGATAGTAGAGAAATAGCTTGTACATTTATTTTGCTTAAAAATAGAATTTAGAGCTCTACTCTATCCGAAAAACTTTCTGAAGTGTACAAATATGGAAACCGGAGTAATACTACACAACATGAGCTCTATGTTAAAAACTACATCTTTCCTGTTTTTTAAACGTTATTCATTAAATGATTTAAACAAAAATGACTAAAGAAAAACGTAATATACACACATATTTTCAGTTGACAAATTTTAGATTTTATATTTGAAATAAACTATATATTAGTACCTATCCCCCAAGGTGATGCACCGAGAATGAGTCGCCGCGCGCGGCCGTGACATGGGAGCGCAGGCATGGGCTGGCGCGCCGAGCAAACGCCGCACATCGCCGCCGGCCTGCTCCTCTTGCTGCTAGTCTACTTGCCGGGTGAGTTATTTTTATTTAATTAATTACCAAAACCTTATATCCCATCCTACTAATAATATTATAATTGCGAAATCTTGTGAGGATGGATGTTTGTTCTACTTTAAAGCAAAAACTACTGAACAGATTGAAATGAAATTTACAGAAGAATAGCTTATATACCTATACGTCAGTAAAACACACAGGCTACAATTTATGTAAAGTTTTAATGTAATTTGGTTATAATGTAACATTAATATTAAGCGGTCGAAGCCGTATTTAGGTCGCTAGTTAATGTATATATTTTAAAGTGAATGCTATTCATATTACTATATTGTGTCACGAACAATTTATTTCTTATATAGATACTATACTAAGCATGAATATTGAATGTCCTTATAATATTTTGCTACTTGGATTTCAGTAAGCCTCATCTGATCATACCACTCTGAACATTGGACACAATCATCTTTACAAGCTTTAATATACATATTAAACTCATTTAATTATAGAATAAAAATGTTTATATTTAACAATAAGTGACCAATGAATGACTGTACGTCAGAAGTAAAGGACTAGTTAGAGGTGACTTTTATTATAAAATAAATGTACAGGCTTTATCTACAATTTGACTATGTACAACATTTTTAAATACTTAAGCACTTACTGGTTGCTTTCAATGGAATACCAAATTAAGATACAATCTATTACAGTAACTTGTCACCAAGATCACCAAGATGCTGTCCACATCACAGCAATCCTGGGGGAGAGCGTTGTGTTCAATTGCCAGGTGGACTTCCCCGAAGACATCCCCGTGCCGTACGTGTTGCAGTGGGAGAAGAAGGTAGGCGAAACGGTACGACGGCCAACACTCCACTCTTACAATACAACGCTGCTCATCTATCGTGTGTGTGTTTCTGTTCAGTAAAGGTCGGCTCGTCCCCGCGACGCGCCCCGCTGAATGTAAAGTATATCTCGTGCTTGTGTCGACTGCGACACCTCGTACTGTCCCGGGAGCCGCGGGCCGGGGGCTCGCCCCGCCGCCCCCGCCCCGCGACACCCCCGCGCACGCCTTTTGTGTAAATGCCTCTTCTGCGTATTGCCTCAGTGACAAAGGCCTTCAGAGCGAGTCCGAGAGAGCAGCAGACCCCCGTTGTATAACGAAACAAACACACACTGTCACACGCCATACGTTTACAAACTTATGTTTACGATGCTATAATACATTTTATTTTGGGTGCACCGATTTATCTTTCTAAGATAGTATGGGAGCACGTTGTAGCTTACACGGCTGACACGGGGCACGCGCACTCCCTCGCGCACTGGCGGCGGTTCTGTCTGTTTCTCTCTTCCTGTGGCTGTGGGATTCGCCCACTATCTTTCCGCAAAATTAGTTTAACGTAAATAATATATAATCATTACAATTAAACCCATATTATAAACTAAATGCATGCCGTAGCTTTTATTTTTCTTACGGTTACTTTATGCACGCATATGGTCTTGTTTATGTATTTAAACAGTTACTACTTAAAATTACAAAGGATTCTTCGGACGAATTCGAATAAAATATGTTTAATATAATGTGAGGCGTTCATCTGTGTATTTAAGTTATTACCATCGCATGCTTATGTAGTGCAGTTATTATTTGTAGTTTAGTATTGTCTTGTGACAACTATACACTTGATTGTTACGAGATGAGGTTAAATGTATGTGAATTGATGTTACGCAGAAGCAAAACACTAGCGTAGGGGTCGTATGTATTATGCGTATGTGCGTCGAGTCCATCAAAGTAGTTAGCTAACAAACCGTTGGAGCTGCCGCGCCAAACAAAGAGCATCAATTAATATATATATGTTGGATATAGGGTCAGGACATCCCCATCTACATCTGGTATGAGAGTTACCCAACACACAGTGGAGAGGGCTATGAGGGTCGTGTGTCACGAGTGGCTCCAGACTCGCCGTACGGTGCCGCCAGCCTCAATCTCACTAATATTAGGGAGTCTGACCAGGTAAACATAATTTATAATTTGATATACTATTTGATTTTTTATTTCTAGAGATCAATTTGTTATATACGTAACCTAAAAAGTAATAACATCTTAATTATATTTTTTTTATTAAAAGGGTTGGTACGAGTGTAAGGTCGTGTTCCTCAACCGGTCGCCGAATCAGCACAAAAATGGGACGTGGTTTCACCTCGATGTACACGCGCCACCACGCTTCTCCATCACACCGGAAGACATTATATACGTCAATTTAGGTTCGAATTCTTATACTTATTTACCTATTTTTTTTGCCTACTTTAATGTTACTTAATGAAATCTTAAATAACCTTCAGGGTCATGTAATATAAAAAAGAGGAATCGTAGAATTTTATTTATAGGTACCTATGTATGTGTATTCGTAAAGCCGCATGTTTTCGTGTTACGATAAATATCCGTGAAATTATACTTAATTTTGAACAGTATTGTTTATATTTATGAACAATAGAGACATATTATATATAATTAAATAACGTATTTAAATGCTTAATGGAAAATTAACAGGTGATGCTATTATACTCAACTGTCAAGCGGAAGGAACACCAACGCCTGAAATTTTGTGGTTCAAAGATGCGAACCCTGTGGAACCCTCTGGCACCGTGGGCATCTTTAACGACGGCACGGAACTCCGAATAAGCAATATCCGACACGAGGACATAGGAGACTATACATGTATCGCGAGGAATGGCGAAGGACAAGTATCTCACACGGCCCGGGTGATTATCGCTGGAGGAGCTGTCATCACCGTAAGTGGAGGCGGAATCACATCATAACTATTATATACAGAAACAATAACAATACAATAATGCTGATGAGTAAAACTTACTATTCTGTCCAGAAATATTTATAGGATAAACGTGCATGAAATTACGTATTACATATGTTTAAGGCTATAACTATACAACTGTAACTTTTATTGATAAACCGATTATTGAGTTTCATGCCGGCTTTTCTTTGTAGAGTGATTCTTTCAGAGCCGGTGGTAGATTTTTGATTATTGGATTTGATTTGATTATTTGAGTGGTGCCAAATTTAAACAAAAAATATTTTCAATTACTTGAGATACTTTGTTTTTTATCTATCTATTAATAGATGAAGTAAAAACTTTGTACCTCTTTTGACGAAAATTGTGCGGAAAAAGGAGTATGCAATTTGCGACACTTATAGGTTATATAGAGAAGAGTTCCAGAATATCATTTTTTTTTAGATAATACACTAAATAAATAATAGAATTGTACCACCGTTACCGTAGCGTTTAGCGCTCCGTTCTCTCTGACTACCCCGCTAGGGATAAAGCGTGAAGCTAAGTTAAGTTAAGAATTGTACCATATGTTAACATTTTTGTATAAAGTTATACATGTTGCTATAGTAACGCGTATTATACGCGACAATTCTTTCTCTACGATTGTACGAACTGCTAAATAATGCTCTATATTGTATTTAAATTTTTTATAACTAGATCGTTCTTTTGTATGTATGTAAATAATTTAAAAAACTATTTACCTGGAGCATATATATTATTAGATGCCACCAACGAACCAGACCAAGTTAGAAGGTGAAAAAGTGCAGTTCTCTTGCGAGGCGAAAGCTCTGCCGGGCAACGTCACCGTTAAATGGTTCCGCGAAGGCGCCCCCGTAGCGGAGGTGGCGGCGTTGGAGACCCGCGTCACGATACGGAGGGATGGTGCCCTGGTTATAAACCCTGTTGCCGCTGACGATTCTGGTCAATATCTGTGCGAAGTATCCAATGGCATTGGTGATCCACAAAGCGCTTCCGCTTACCTGAATGTGGAATGTGAGTATTTGTTAAGTGTATTTTAATGGTAGTTATTATTTTTGTGTAGCGAAATAAATTATTATCTAATACCTAACGTTTTAATAATACCTTACGTTTCAAAATTTATGTAGTTTGAAATGTTTTCTGCTGTAATAAAAATAAAAATATACGAAATAAATAAAAAGTCTGAAAATATATTTTGAATCATGGCTACGATGCCACAGACAGACATACAAATACACATACGAGTATATACAGACACGTCAATGTTATAACATCCCTCTGTTCTGGTCGGGGGCTAAAAATTTAAATGCCGTAAAATATGAAACTTAAACGAAATTATTAAACAACGCCACATGTTACTAGCACACCCTTAATCTAATTATTCATGATATACCTCAGCTATTATGGCTTTAGTAAGATTACAGCTTTGTTTCAAAACAATTAAAACACTGATTTTAATTTTTTCGTTAATTTGGGTTTTGTACCCAAATGATGAAACGGGACCCTATTACTCACACTTCGCTGTCTATCTGTCCGTTTGTCACCAGGTCGTATATGACAATGACACATGATATAATTTTGTTGCCGCTATAACAAAAAATAATAAACAGAATAAAACTAATATTTAAAGGGGCCTCGTTTGTTGTATACAAACGTGTATATGTTTTTTGTAATTTTTATATATAATGGTAAATAGCCTATCGAATTTATAAAAATCTGTATCACTTTATTATATGGAATATGGTCCATGTATCCGTGTAAATTGCATACAAATTTTGCAGATCCCGCAAAAGTGACATTCACG
>DWAO01000566.1:0-24340 GCA_018230605.1 Heliconius congener
GAAGAAATGGAAATATAAATTTAAGTAAATATTTAATCTCCTCGAGTGGGAATCGAACTACGAATCGATTTCCACTCAGGTTGGACCAGTCGGTTTTACAGTCACACTTTGTGCCCCTGCGCCACGACTGGCGCATTATATAATTTATTTTTACTATAACAAAACAATTATTACAATTTTTGTATCTCAGATTTATTGTCACTGCTATCAAAAAAAAAAGAAAAACTGAGTTAATTTAGATAACCCTAAACTATAATGGTTATAAAATACAAAGAAATACAAGGTTGAAATAAAAATAATCTTTTATTTTAAGAAACAATATATTGTTAATGCACACTGCAAAGTAAATCACAAGTAAAACAGCCACACAAAAGATAATAAATAAAAAAATCGATTCAAAATTCGTTGTTTGGACAATCAAAATAACAATAACAATAAAAAATGTATAAAAAAACAGGCAAAATATTGCAATACTGTCATGATTTATAGGTTTTTCATAAGGCAAATAATTAAAAAAATAACACTCAGTACTTCATTTTTTTTTTTTACATTTTAAATAAGTAATTTGCAATTTCACTTTATTATTAACATTATGAAATATTATATGTAATATTTTGTACGTTTATTCTTTTTCAGGTTCACGATGTATCCCGCGTATTGCAGCAGTTTAGGCAGAGGGAACCTAGTGTTGAGACACTTCGCTTACCACGTAACGTGAAATATTCGATATATTATGTGTTAAGTGGCGAAATTCACGCTGTATGTTCTTATTGACAGAGCTAAAAAAATAAAATAATTTTGCCAAGTAGGAATCGAACCCACAACCGTCGTGTTAATAATCACACCCTGTTCCACTGCGTGACGACTGCCTCAATTACTTTTTTTTAATAAAAATAATATAATGACATAGAAAAGTATTTATGAATTTTGACATTATATACTTACAGTACATTTTTATACACATATGTGATTTAGAGTCTGTAAGCGATTTAAAATTAAATTAATTTAATTAAAACACGGTTCAAACAACTTCGGTAGTAACTCGGTTGTAATATGGTTATGGTTTGTCGGCGGGGAGCTTTTCTAATACATTCTTTAAGTACTCTATGGCATTATCTAATATTTGTACTTCACATTCCTTTAATAGTCTTATATTTTTCCTGTAAATAAAAATATGAAAATATTAGTAAATGAAAATCTTAAATTTTAAAGGGTAATAAAAAATATACATTTGATTTTGTATATTTCCTATGGAGGGGTCATACATACAACAAAATGTTTAAATAATTATTTATTATTTTATATACAGACGCAGGTCGTTCGGTTTCGTGTTAGAAAATTATCCGTCTAATAATCCTATCAACAAAGCTAAAAAGTCCTAACTAAAAAGTATAAAATAAAAATAATTACAAAATAAAGACCACTGCTGACACTAAAAAGAAAAACTTTTTTATTCAACCATCTGTTCTAAGTTAATATCATAAAAAAACAACCATAAAATATAAAACCACATAACCAACATTCTGTACAGCCACTTCTTAAAATTTACCTTTGCATGAAATCAATTTCAACTTTTAAAGGTGTCTTTAACTTTGAAAGTTAACATCTAGTTTTTTTTTAAAGAAAAGCAACTTCCACAGGCTCATTTTTCTTTTTGTAGTGCCCTCTTTAAATTTTTTTATTTAAAAATTAACTTTTAGAGTTAATTTCTAGAAACCAACGGACACATATTATATATACAAAAAAAACAAATCAGCTTCACGCTGTATCATGCACACAACAGGGTAGACAGAGGGAACCTAGTGTTAAGACATTCTGTTCCTCACTTTCAAGTGTTCCCCAAAGCATTGCGTGGGCGAACTCAACGCCGCGCTTTGCCTCGACACCAGAGCGAAGAAATGGAAATATACATTTAAATAAATATTTCATCTCTTCAAGTAGGGATCGAACCCAAAACCAGTCAGTTTACAATCACACTTTATGCGCCTGCGCCTCGACTGGCCTTGATTATATATACATAATTTAATATTACTTATGAATACAAATTATTTTAGTATATTACTAACCTATGCAGTGAATCGGTTTCGCCATCACATTTCTTATAAGACGCCTTTATAAGACCACATCTAGTCAGCAGATAGGTGTATGCTTTACGATCGATGTCAGCTCCTACAACTTTAGAGCTAGCCTCGTCAGATGACACTAGGTCACTGGGCATACTAAAATTCGACCATTTTGACAGTTCCTCTAAAAAAATATAAGAAAACGATATAATAAGGCTTCTATCTTAAGTCAAAAATCAAATTCAAAGACATCAATCAATACGCCCCGTTATCGGGTGAAAAATAAGTTTATATTTATTTTCAACTTCAAGTAATTTTAATCATAATTATAATAATTTAGGAATGTCATGTTTTTTTGGCAGATTATGCATATAAGGCAATGATTTGGATTTTGTGATAAAACCTCTTCTATATTTCAACTTATTGCATTTAAAGTATGTTATAAAGGTAGAAATTTATATTTGAGGCCACAATTGTTTCTGGGTTGAATCCCCACTCGAAAAAATAAAACATTTACATAAATGTATATTTTCGTGTTCAATGTTCTCGCTCTGGTGTCGAGACAAAGCGCGACCTTGAGTTTGCCCACTCGTATTCGGCTGAAAATGGGGAAGGGAGTGTTTTAACACTAGAATTTAAAATATAAATGTAAATAAATATTTCATTTCTTCGAGCCGGGATCGAACCCACAATCCATATATAGGCACACTTTGTCACTGCGCCACGACTGGCTGATTTTTTTTGTAAATTAATATTTTTATGGGTTCTCAAAAAGTTAATATAATATTCTATTAAAAACAATCTTAGCATCTAACAACGCACAGACAAAACATTTACTAAATGAAGAAATTAATAAATTAATTTTAAAATGACTTACCCTGATTCATATTAAATATCCGTATAAAGGCTAAGAGCTCAGCGCTGACGGGATTCAAATCCGAATACAGATTATAATGCATCACACCGGCTAAGCCAAGTTTGCTTAAAAGACCCAATTTAGCTTCTCTGAGAGCGTCACTTGAACTAACCCCTAGAGCGAGCGATAGACTGTCGTATTGATTCTGTTTACAGACAAATCTGGAATGATAAATTTATCTCTTAGTATATATAAGTGTTTAGTATATACAGGTGTTACATTTAAATTGTTATAACATTTATATTTTTTTTATTCATACATTCATACTTAATGTATGAAATCTTTGCTTGTATATATTTTTATTTTGTAGCAAAAAAGGCATTTGGATAGTTAAAGCTCGAGCAATTACACCATAAATTTAAATGCATACTAAATATTTTTTGTTCTCATTAAAGAAAAAAAAGATATATATAATTATTTAGATCTATTTATACTAACTCCATTTTATACATATTACAAAAATGAAGGTTTTCATTTATATTATATTAAACAAAAAAAAGGAAATTATACATATTTCGAAAACGTATAAAAATTTGAACATAGCGGGACTCGAACCCGCGCCTCCTAGAAACTGACCAGACGCTCTGACCACTAAGCCATACGTTCTCATCGAAATTTTTATACGCTTGTTACAATGTATTTATGTTGTTAGCATCTCTGTAGGGAAAAATTTTATACATTTTCGCTACCCAAAGATAATTACTAAGAATTATCGTTTGGCAAGAGAGAATGCTATTTATGAAATATTTTTAACATTTTTAAAGTATTATTCCACACTCAGGAACCTTTTCATATTTCCCTCTATAAACACCTAACATAAAATTTCGTAAGTCGCATCTCAGTCAGTTATATTTTAAGTATTTAAGCAGACCTACGAGCAGCAAATTTAATAAGCCATAAAGTTTAACACAGTAATTTATAATAGTTGAACGACTCATTACGTACAATCCGTTTAACTCGATTCACATATAATTGAGCTCATTTTTTAGCAAGTGCTAGTAGTGTGTTTACGTTTCCAATGAAATTGGGGAGGATAAAATATATATATATATATTTTATTATTTTTAAGTATGGGTAATTAATTTTAATGCAAAAAATATTTTTTGAAATTTTTGCTTAAATTACATTTAAATTTATATTTAATTACATTTAACATTCCCCCGAACGGGTCTCGAGTTCATAAGTTCATAAGTTCACAAGCGCTTTAAATTAGCTAAGATGGTTTCGATTTATTCCTGATCTAATTTCTGCATTCTTAATAACAAATGCAGAAATTACTTTTACTACCCGACTGCAGCGAAACCCAAAAAGATTTTAGCGCATATGAATGTATGTCCGTTCCTATGTTCCCTTGTAACAGTTAAACCAGTGAACCGGTTTTGATAACTGATATATGGTAGGATTTGTCTTGATGGCGCAAGTGTTACTGGAGGTACATATATTAAGTTAGTTTTTACAATCGGGTTTTTAAAATATACAGTAGCATATTATATAAAAATAGGTTATTTACTATTATTTATAATTCATGCAATTTGTTAATATACGAGTACAATACATCAGTTAAATCCATGACAAGATATGCTACCAGTTATTTCCACATAATTGTTGATAAATTTGCGAGTTATATATAAAATATCTACGATTTTTTTACGACACCAACCAAATAATACATTGCAAATTGGGTCCACACTGCATTTGAACTTATAACCTCTTGAATAACAGCTTAAATTTCTCTACGATCAAGTTACTTGTGCGTTAAAGCGGCACACAAAAGCCAATTAAATAATCAAAGCAAAAAAAAACTTGAATATTATTAATATAAAAAAAAAACAAGAACAATAATTAAAAAACGAAAACTAGAATATCCTATTAAAAACGGCTTATCTGGCAACACTATCGTATAAGTGATGTAATTTTACATAACTGGGTTACATCACTTGCGTTATGTAAATGTTTTGTTTATTTTGAAGAATGTGCGATGTTTAATGTATATTTAGATTGTTTGCTTTTTAAAACATTTCAACAGTATTCATATGGCACGAAGTGAAAGTTGATTCAGTATACAATTATTCATAACTTAAACTTGTTTTAGTTGTAATTTAATCTTATATTTTTTTTACAAATTGTATCTTATGAGAACTGTTCTAATCGTAGTACTTCAAATTATATACGACAGTCCTCTATATAAAATATTTTCGATATAATAGTTTTTTACATACTGATAAATTTAAAATAACAAATAATTCATCAGCTTCACGCATTATTCCGCACACAGCAGGGTAGGCAGAGGGACCTAGTGTTAAGACACTCCGTTCTCCATTTTCCGCATATTTCTGGAGGCATTGCGTGTTGAGTGGCGGAGCTCAACGCCGCGCTTTGCCTAGATACCAGAGCGAAGAAATAAAAATATACATTTTCATAAATATTTTATTTCCTCGAGTGGGGATCCACCCACATCGATCGAACCCACAATCGGTCGATTTTACAGTCACGCTTTGTACCCCTACGCCACGACTGGCCTCAGATAAATAATTCAATTTACATAAAACCTCATAGCCTTTTTGTATTTAGGCAAGCTTTTGCAGACGTAGACTTTAAAATAAACGGGAGGTATTTGCCTTAGCATAACGCGATGGTTGTGGCTTCAATCACTGTTCGGGGGAACTTTTATGTTTTAACGACTCGGATATTTACGGGCTGCTTAAAAAATGTAAAATAGTTAAGAGGAGAACAAAAATTTAACTGGCACCTACATATAGTAGTTCTTCCTACATCATTAATTATGATTAAATTAAAATATACGTACATTTTATGTCATTCTAAATTATTCACAACAGAAAAAATAGATTTCGTTACCCATTATGCAAGAACAAGTCAGCATTTGATCTTGCTCCGTAAAATATGAATATTTGCTCGCCCGGGGCAAACTCCCGCAACGCGTAACACTCGCCGCGGCCCATCTCTTTGTTGTAATCAGTTGTTATCTATATGAAAAAACGTAAAATGAAATATCATTCCTATTTCAGCTTGAAGTATGCCGTATTTAGCACCGTAGGCTTCTGTCTACCCTACGCCACGTTTGTTTATCTTGCTAACAGAGCGAAGAAACTGAAAATTTTAATAAATAATAACTCCATATTTGTGTGGAAATCGAACCCAGAACGGCCGCATACAGTCACATGCTTGTGTGCCACGGCGGCCTCTAAATATAATTTATTCGATAAAATATTTAAAAAATAAACATTAAAATATCGTAGTGAAACTTTCACTATTAATATATGCAACATATAATTTTATTAAGTCGTAAATATCGGCTCTTTTTGTGATTATATAATTAAAGTATTTTAATTGTTGTGTAATAAAACTGTTATTATAATATATAATAATATATAATATTTCATAATAAAGTATAAGCTTATACTTTATTATGAAATATTTTGAAAATCCCAAATCATTCTATATGCATGTTTATATTAGTCTTATTTGAAAGACGTATCAAAGGCTTTTACACTTCTTTTCAGCTTATCCCACGTGTAGCTAGGCAAGCATATGGAGAAGCTTAGTGTTAAGACACTCCGCTCCTAGCTTTCCGCCGAATTCTGGAGACATTGAATGGCGGAACTCAACGCCGCGCTTAGTTGCAACACCAGAGCGAAGAAATTAAAATTAAATATATCACTTCCTCGAATAGGAATCGAACCCACAGCTTGTTAGGTTTACAGCCCCACGCTTGTGTCCCTGCGCCACGTCTGGTCTCAATTATATATATTAATGTTAGTTTTTAAACAGACATCAAATTATCACTTTGTTATTAATTTTTCTCTGAAGGTATTATGAGATACTTTTATGGTATCAACAAATGAAAACATCTATATTTTTTTTTGCTTCAGGTCCAGAGAAAGTGTTAAGATGAGTGACAGATGCGAGGAAATAAAAATAATCCATTCCCTCGAGTTGGAATCGAATCCATAACAGTCGCCTTTACAACCAGAAGTATACATAAATATTTACCTTTCCGTTTTCATGATTGCACATATCCCAGAACGGTATGAAGGAGATTGTCGGAGAGTCTCCGAGGTGGATATTATTCTGCCGCGTCATTACAGTCGACACAGCCCACCTGGAAAAATAATACCGAAATTTTGTACATTTTATTGACATTTTTTATAAACATATTTTTCTAACTAGGTTTAGATTTAGACAAAATAAAAAAAAATGTTTAGAATATTTTTTTATTGAGTTTCATCGAAGAAATTACCTATGAGAAAATATTGAAGAAAACGATTTTATTGTGAAGGCTTCTATTATACAGGTCATCGAGTATAAATCTATTTAAAATATAAAAAATATATATATAAATATACACACAGATGTGCACGAACTTGCACGTAAAATCATTTTTTTTAATTCGATCAAATGACAAGTCAATTAAGCTATCCCTTCACTTCAAGAATCTACGTTCTAAATCTTACAAACTAGTTACTTTAGTTGTTTAAAAAATAAGATATAATATTTTATACTTCGTATATTAAATGCGACAATTATCGGATTTTATTAAACGGTAGGTCCTATATTAATATTGACAGGACCCGTTAACTAATGTTTCTTTTTTTATTCCGCACACAGTAGTGTAGGAAATTTAGCGTCAAGACACTCGTTCCTCATTTCCGCAGAATCCTGGAGGCATCGCCACTAGAGGAAAAAAATGAAAATAATAAATATTTCATTTCCTCGAGTGGGAATCAAACCCACAAACTGTTGCATTTAAAGTCACACACTTGTGCCTCTGCACCACGACCGGTCTCAAATGGAGCACAATATCTCATACATAATTCTGAAAACAATGGGTACTTAAGAGTATCATAAAAATGACTTTTAATAGTTAATAAAAAGTAAAAAATAATATATTTAAAGTTTTAAAGAAGTGAATTTTCTGAAATAAGTAAAAAAAATCTCAAATAAAAAGCAATGTAAAGTACATAACAATATAAAGTGACAATAATAGAGCTTATTACGCACACCTCGATAACAAAAGATAAAACCAACAAGAACAACCTATTGTGCACGTCTTAGCGCTTTTACTGTTCTCAGGGAAATTTATTTTACATATGGCATTTCTATTACATAAATACGGTGTTAGGTACTTATATATAATTTGTATAACGTGGACGAAATTGTGAAAGACGACATTTTTTTTAATTTATGAGCTTACAAATTGAACAATATTATGAAAAATGCCAACTTTTAACTATAATTTGCTCGCATTTTTAATTTATTTAAAACAGGTATGATATTTAAGTTTAGTAAAAATTTGAGGAGCAGTGGCGCAGTCTCAGATCAATGCGATAGTAGTGGTTTCGATCCCTACTCGGAGGTATAAGTCATTTATTTTCATTTAACCGCTCTGGTAAAGAAATTTCTGCGGTAAGTTTCGTTATTTATCTCAATGTGGAGAACAGAATATTATGACACTAGATTCGTGGTAGACGAGAAAAACCTATTGTCAAATGAGAAAAATCTATTTTACAAATCAATTATGCCAAATGTAGCGAGGAACTAAATAAATGTATATCAAAACTTTAAATTAGAGGCGAGACTAAAAAACCCTTTGAAATAATATTGAAAATATAGAAAAATACACGAAAATTACAAAAAACTAAATTATATACCTACATAATTTAAATCGTATATGTAATAAGTAGAGCATTAAATTGTAGTTAAATGTAATTAAATAAAAGTTATCATTCAAACGGTCAATTAAGTAAGGAGGTTTTGGTTTTGGTTCTAAATTATTTGGCGAATAAGCATATCGAGCCACTCATATTTGTAAAAATATCTAACCTAACCTCAGTCAATTTAAATAATTTAAAAAAGTAATTTTTTTATCGGTTTAGACACTTTTTTGGTGATTTCTAATCTGTGATAAAATAACCAAATATTAAAAAAATAAAACTAAAAAAAAATCATTAAATGATTTTCTCAAATAAAGGAGTAAAATCTGTGTTATATTAGTAGGAGCAAAATAAAATAAATAAATAAATAATAATTGAAAAATAAATAAATAAATAATAAGAAGAAATTCTTCGTTCACAATTCGTATGATAATATAGGAAATACAATATTCTTCTAAAGTAAGTTATTATATAAAAATAACTATAGATGAATAACTTTCTAGAGAATAATTTACCGCGAGATTATAAAATACCGTAATGATAGAGAACGCTGAGTTGTGTTGAAGTTACTTCTGCAATGTCAGATTTAGTTTGATTACGAAAATAGATGATTTGGTGTATTTTTTTTAAATTTAGAAGTCTAATGTGATAATTATTAAATATTATATACATAGTTTTATTATGTATAAGAAAACATTAAAATATATTTTAGGCCAGACTTGACGCACGGCACAAGTGTGTGACTGTAAATGCGGCTGGTTATGGGTTTGATCCCCAGTCTAGGGAATTAAATATTTATTTAAATTTATATTTTCATTTCTTCGCTGTTGTGTCAAAGCAAAGCGCCGCTTTGAGTTCCGCCACTTAACACGCAACGCTTCCAGTATTCTGCGGAAAGTAGGGAACAGAGTGTCGGAAAATAGGGAACACACTGTCTTAACACTAGGATGGTGTTTGCGGGATACAGCGTGAAATTGATTTTTATATATCTAATTTTAAATTTTATTCCAATGAATGGAATACTAATAAAAAAACATCAATAATTAGACCGTATACTTTCTAAGGTAGTGTAGCTATAAAAAATTCATAAGTATATTATAAGTATATAGTCTATGACATTGTAATAGTGAACATAAATTAAATAGAAACCAATTAGGGCGACATCGCGCTATAGCGGAAGTTACTAGCTGTACATGCAAACGCACATAAACATTGAAACTAAATTGAAGTAAGTTGTGTACTGTACTAATGAATACACATGGAGTCGTGGCGCAGGAGCACAAGCGTGCCACTGTTAGCACGACAGGTTGTGGGTTCGATCTCCATTCAAAGAAATGAAATATTCAATAATTTCATTTCTTCGCTCTGGTTAAGTCAATGCGCAGCGTTGAATACCGCCATCAATGCTTTCAGAATTCTGCGGAAAGTAGGGAACAGAGTGTCTTAACACTAGGCACTTTTTGCCTTCACTGCTAAATGCGGGATACAGCGTGAATCTAAAAAAAAAACAATAACACAAAAAAATCTTTACATGGAGTGACAACTAAGGGCGATGCCTTCTACAAATAAAAATGTGAACGTACATCGTATCAAGATTTCTTATTATATAGTTAAGGCAAAAGTAAGAGTGTGAGAATAGCAAAGAATGACCCGTAGAAAAGACTAGCGTGGATTCCGTTCGCAGGTTAAATGGCAAAAACGGTAATTAATGATGAAATGATATACGATTTAATTGTTGTTTCTCCATTTTACCGATTGGTTTTTTTTATTTAGAGTTAGAAACTCACATATTATGTAGTTATTTGAATTTGAATATATTAAATATTAGTTTATTTTTATATTGTAGTATATTGTATGTCGATAATTTTTTATGTCTGATGTTGCATTTCGCACATATAGCTTGTGAGGAAGAGGGAAACTGGGAATCAGACACACTTGAGTAGCGAAACTCAATGCTTCACCTCTCTCGCCTCTTGCCAGAAAGCGAGGAAATGAAAATATAAAATATTTCATTCCATCAAGTGGGAACCTAACTCAAACAGTCACGTTTACAGCCATACCTTCGTGCCAGAGAGCAACGACGGCCTAGATTCGATTATTTAAATTTAAGTATTTATTGTTTTTATTTCTTAACAACTTAAATCAAAAGTAGTACATTAACATTAGTTGTAGACCCAGTAATTCATATGTAAATATTGATGCCAAAGATGGTTTGTTAGTTATTACATAAATATGCTGATGTACAATATATATTTTTTTCACCTGTTACGTTCGAAGTTAAACTAGTTCACATAAATTGATAATATCAACACAAGTAAATCCATTTTTTTAGAACTCATTGTATAGTTGATAACTATTCCTTATGATTTCACAATATTGATGTCGTCTGTTGGTTACGTAAGAATCACCTAAAGAAATATAACTAGAAAAGTCTAAGAGAGACAGCGTGAAGCAAGCTGGCGTGAAAATTGCAATTCGTGGGTTATTTACCTGCCTACCAGCTTAAGGAAGTGGTTTTCTAATACTTAAATAAGACAAAACAGAGTATTGAGGAGATTTGTCACGTTATAGTAACATATTTTTAATGAGTGTAAATCTTGAAGTATCTGAAACAGAATGAGGCGTAGAGAATTTGGTTATATAACTCCGTCACTTTCCTAATTTATGATCCCATATGCATCACCTGATTTAATATTTATATATCCTTTGGAGCCAGAAACAAAAATAAAATAAACATCTTTCTAGGTACCAAATTATTAATAACGAGAAACATCTAAAATCCATCTCTAAATTTATTGTACAAAAAAACTCATTTTTCTATGTGCTATTTAAATAACCACGACAAGAATCTAAATCCCATCACTAGACTTATTCCGAATGAAGAAATATTAAAGAAAAAAAACCAAATATGTATATCATAAATAATAAACAAATCATTATAATCATTTACAGATATAGAGTAAAAGCAAATAATGATATTCTATAGATTTGAATGATAATTCGACGACAAACTCGTACATTCCGCGTGGGACGCGGCGCGTGCGCACATTCCGTTTCACATAATAGTATGATCAATGATCAGCATCTTTACTGACTACAATTATATCGTAATAAAGTTATGGTACCTTCATTAAGTTTCACCATCGACGAGAGCGCTCAGTTTGCTTCTATATAACGTGTGGCTGATGTTAAACAATATAAACAAAGTATACGTTGGGATATTATTGATATATTTGTTATACGTAGTATAAATATCTTAACATTGTAAATTTAAAAAAAAACAAATAGATTGAGACCAGTCGTTGCCCAGGGGCACAAGCGTGCGACTGAAAACATGACAGGTTATGGGCTAGATTACCACTCGAGGAAATGAAATATTTAAGAAGCAAAGCGCGGCGTTAAATTCCGCCACTCAAGTGGCGAAGGAGAAGTGTCTTAATGGAAACGGAGTGTCATAACACTGGGTCCCTAGATAACCTCTGGCTAGCTGGTATATGAGAGTTACGTGAAACTAAATGACAAAATACAAAACATTAAAAATGTATAATAATCTAGAGACTTCCTAAGAAATTAGGACTGAACTTATAAAACTATACAATAACTAGAATGTACTGCCTAAAAGGGAATTCAACTTCCCTTCTATAGTCAATGGTTACGACAAAACGTAAACCGTTCAGCAAAAGCAAGTCCGTTATGGTGGATTCGCTCGCCACTCCTACGCATCGTACAGTCGCGCGCGAACGTATCTACTCACTTTCACGTTCAAAAAAAAAAGGGGGAATCTTACGCGAGAAATCTTGAATTTTTCTTCAACAATCAAACAGTAATATAAGCGGCGTCGAGTGGCTTGTGTTATCGGTTTGTTTACAAATAAAATATGTCGAGATAGAAAAAAACGACCGGTACGCGCCGCCGGCAGTTGTGATTGCAGTGCTAGTGTGTTCGAAGAAATTTACTTCTTTTCTTCTTTTTCTTACTTCCACTATTAATTACTCTTTATTTTTCTTTATTAATAAGCATTAGTGGCTTCAAATTAGCAATTCAATTCAGTTTAAAACGAAGTGAACTGAACACAGGGTGGTCGTTACGTAAATTTGTCTAGAAGTATAATATGGGTAGTATTGTGAAGGTGACGATGCCCTTACTGAGTACGTTGGCTGCTTTGGTTATAATAGTTCATACCGCTGAAGAGAACTACGAACGAGATTATCGGGAGGTAAGGCGAGCCTTGGATGTGGAGCAGCCAAATTACGATCAGGTAATACAAAAAAAAATACATTTCAAAACAAAAGTAGTCGAAAGTGGGCGACAGGCCGTGGGCCCGATTACTACTTAAAATCTTCATTTCCTCGCTCGGTAGGGAAGCAAATGCCGCGTTGAGTTTGGTCACTTACGTGTTGAGTGGCCGAACGCCTCCAGAATTCGAAGGAAAGTAGGGACCGGAAGTATCTTAAGGGGTATTGGGAACGGATTGTCTTAACACTAGGTTCCCGGGTCCCCTGCCTACGTACACAGTGCCTGTGCCTGCTACGTACAGTATACATTGTAGAGCTAAAAAAAAACTAAACGAGCATATCATTAACTTTTTGTCATAATTAATTACCGACAAAACAAACTAAAAACTGAAACAATATCCACCGGAATCATCATGACACTAACTGCCACGCGATTCGTCGTGCGACGACTTCGTTAATCATTGTATTGCAAGCGAAATTCATAAACCACCCAACTTTCATTAATTCTTTGCAAATATCAAGAGAAATAGTTTCTATTGAAAGCATGTCTTCATTTGTAATAGGTTTTTGAAGTATTTTGGTGTGAGTTTATAGAGGGGCACAAGTGTCACACGTTGCGGGTTCGATTTCCAATCGAGGAAATATATATTTTTTTATGTTTTAATTTCCTAGCTCTGGTAATGAGGTAAAGCGCGGCGTTAAATTTCGCAAATCAACACCCAATGCCTTCAGAATTCGACACGAAATGGGAAACGGAGTGTCTTAACACTAGGTTACCAGGTTCCCTTCGCCTATTCTGTGCGAAATACAGCGTGAAACTGAAGAAAACCTATTCAATAACATAAATATTAGTCCACTATTTTAAGAAAAGTGAAATGGAATTATTTTCTTTTTATGCAGAATAAATACTAGATACAAATATTGAGAAAGATGCTCAATACGCCAATTATTCGGAGCATCTTTAGTAACTATTAAAGACGGTATTATCCAGCGTACCGCAGTAGGACAAAGTAGTAAGCCGTACACGCGACGGTTGTGGGCTCGTTCCCCACTCAAAAAAAGCATTTTTTAAAATTTATAAAAATTTGAACGTAGCGGGATATTAACCCTCGCCTCTTTGGAAACCCTCCAAGCGGTCACCAGCTAAGCCATACATTAATATCGAGCTAAGTCGAATTTTTTATACGCCATTGTTACGTATTTATGTTTTTAACATCTCTGTAGGGAGATTTTCACAAATTTCCGCTACCCAAAGATAATTTGAATTACCGTTTGGCAAGAAAGAATAATATTTATCTTATAGTGTAACAGTTTTTGTACACTATATTTTTTCAACTAAAACATTTAAAATGTAATTAGTTTCACAAATATTTCTATACACAAAGCTTCTTTTTATTGATAACATTAACGAAACAACAAAAACGCAAGGCCAATTAACATAAATACTTTAACTTACTATAATTTTGTAAAAATAATATAAAAAAAAAAAATTAATGCCTATAAAGGCACTGTTCAACGATTGTAATACGGATGCTAAAATCCAAACAGAGTTATCGCGTCCAATAACTAACAATATTTACATAAACTCTACGTTCGCGTCACTGAAAACCGGTATCGCTTTCGACTTTCCTCGAACATTATGACATGTGTTTTGTAATAGCTTTCTTTGATGATATTACGGCGAGGGTTAAGGCGTTTTAGTAGATTATGCCGCTCATACATATATAAATTGATTACATTAATTTTTTATAATGACTTGTAGTTTTAGCTTGACGAATTTGGTTTGCACGTAACAAGTTGATGCCAGTCGCAGTGCTGGGTACAAAGTGTAACTGTAAACGCGAGTATGTGAGTTCCATCCCACTAGAGGAAATGAAATATTTATTTAAATTTATATTTTCATTTCTACGCTCTGGTGTCCAGGTGAAGCGCGGTGCTAAGTTCCGCGACTCAACACGAAATACCACCAAAATTCGGCGGAAAGTGGGTAACGGAGTTTCTTAAAAGTAAGTTCCCTCTGCCTACCCTCCTGTGTACGGGATACAGCGTGAAGCCGATTTTTTTTGTTATTTTGAAACAAGTTATTACTACCACAACGTGCGTTTTGACACTAAATCGTTAGATTAGTTGTGGACGTAGGAATAATGAGGGATGGGTGGTCCGTGCCCACCCAACAAATTGTACTAATCAAAATGTTGTCCAGAGAAATTAAACGTTAAAGTATATGAACATATCTGTTCAAAGATGTCCAGATGTCTGCTAAATTTACCTGTTTTGTGGCGCAACTCAACGCCGTGCTTTTGCCTCGTTACCAGAGCGAGAAAATGAAAGAACAACTTGTCGCGTTTACAGTCGCATCCTTGTGCCCTGTCCACGCGCCACGACGTGCCTCGTCGAAATTTATTTGACTTACGAAAATGAAATTTTATTAATAGTAGTTAGTTATTAACCAAGAGAGGCTACGTGGCGCAGTGGGATATCGCCTCATTGTGTACATCACAGTTGAGGATTCGATTGCCACTCGGGGAAATATAGTATTTAACTTATTTTCAATTCCCCGCTCCGGGAAGTGAAAGTGCCGCTATAAGTTCCACTACTTAACTAGCAATACCTCAAAACTCAGAACGGATAAGAGAGTTTCTGGACACTTTCCTCTTTTCTTAAGCTGCTACGTAAGAAAACATGTAAATATGTTACTTAAAAAGAAAAAGAAATGAAAAAGCTAGCGCCTTATTATTAGCTCGATAAAAGCGTATGATTAAGTAGTCAGAGTGCTTAAATAAGTATTTTTCTTTCCTGAGGGTGTTTTAGGTAGGTACTACTTACTAACTTTAAAACTGTTACAAATATTGAAATATACTTTTATTAAAAACTATTTTCAATGTCATTGAATTGTATAATGCTAATTTACTTTAATTTTCTCCACCGTCGGCTTCTACTCCTGTTCACAAACACATAGGGTATTTTTGATTTTTTTCTGAGATAAGCGTGTTCAAGCAAACTCTTCTCCTCCGTATTCATTCATTGATTCATGCTCCTTTATAATATATATAAATAAACGTAATATTTAATTTTTGATCTCGTGGGTGTATATTGTTACCGCCAATTTTATTTGTCTTATCCGGTAGAAATGTAAAAATTCATATAGATAAATAATTTATTAATTTATTTGTTATAAATAAGCAAATCTTTTTATAATTTTATAGTAAATTAGAATATTTTAACTTTTTGAGAAAATGTAAAAAAAATATAAACCCGCTTCAAATTTTGATATGTTTTCTAAAGAAATTTTAGAACGTTTAGAATGTTTATAAAAAATCAAATATTACAAAATTTTAAGACACAAGTTATTTATTTCATATTGTAGCGAAAGCGTGTATTATATACCTAATGTTAATGATATATTTTAGTCATTTCGGTCGAAGATTAAATGCATTCATATTAAATTTCAGTCCTGGAGGGCCGTTGATGTTCAACCAGTAATAAGCCAAACTATACCACAAAATCAAGAGGGATGGAATGATGATAGTCCAGACCAACCAATCCGACGAAGGAGACGTAAGCGAAAACGACGACCACAATTTTCTATTCAAGATGACGAGCAATCCCCGAACACTTATATATTAAAAAATGACCCTCCAAGTCCTCAGGGAGACAATATAGAAATCACAGAAAGGAATAGAATGAAAGTCAATGATCAAGACGAGGAAGGATATAATCGACCTGGTTATAGAAGTGCACAGAGTAAGATGAAACCATTACGAAGAAGAGGTCAAAGAAGAAGAAGACCGCTAGTGGTAGATACGTGGCCAGAATTAAGCGAATTTAATAGGCACCGACAAGACCAAACCTACAACGAAGAAAAAAGTGATAACTACAAATCACGAGACGATAATGAATATACAATTCTAAATATAAATAACGAAAAAGGTGTAGAGGCTGCGCCAGAAAATCAAAATATTTATTCTAACGAAAACTACTTCGACGAGAAATCGATTTTGGTAAACACAAGCGACGATATGTTACGTAACGGTAATGTTTCACCTAAAGATAAATCTTTATCTGAATTTTCGTCGGAACTGGTTCAGCCGGCGCAAAGCTCTAATCCAATAATTAATACAGCTAATAAGATAAAAGATAAGACGATTATTATTTCTAATGAAATAAATAAGCCACAGGTAATGAGTAATTTTCTTTTGTTATTTAAGTTATTCTAAATGAAAACAACAAAGTATTATATTTATTTTTAATAATATTGTATATGAATATTAAAAAATACAATATAAGATTTTTAAAAAAAGTTTAGTTATTATTTCCTTTAACTTAAATGTTTTAAGGGACTGGAATATTTAAGAGTTATATTAGAAGATGAATATATTCTAAAAAGGTGAATAGACTAATTTAAAATCTGATTAACTATATGTAATCAATTTGTAATGTACTAATGACTAATTACTTCTACTAATCACTGATTACCAGTTGGTTATATTATTACTAATGCTTCGTTAGATGTTTTACCCTAAATAGTGTTTAACCCTAAATATTCAAAACAATAATAAATAAAATTAACAGTAGTAAATAAATTTTATTATATATGTTTAACAAGTTATCATTCTTTGTCGTTTCAGGAAAGAGAACCATTAGATCCAAGTTTATTGAAAGCATTATTGAAAAAATCTAATGGTAAAAGTTTAAGCGAAATATTACAACAGAATAATTTGTCCCTATCAGATTTACTAAATGGGAAAGCAAAGGCTTTATCTATCCTTCAAGCTGATGACGAAGCTGACGTTAATGATTTCTCAACGACTAATACGCCTTTGGAAAATATACCAAAAATTGTCATTGAAGAACATGTGAACAAAGCTGATGCAGAAATAAATGACTGTGACACGATGGAATTCAATATAAATGATAAACATAATGCAAGCGAAGTTACGGAATATAAAAAGCAAAATGATCTCAAAAATTCTACGACAAATCAAGATACACCCAAAGGTTATTTAAGGCATCGTTTTCCCATTGATAGTCGACGCAGATTGCGAATGCGGCCAAAAACTAACAGTACTACTCAAAGACAGAATAATAGGGATATTATAAACTTAACATCAATAAAATATAAAAACAGTAGACATATCAATAAATCTAAAGAATGGAAAGAAGTTTTGGCAACAATGATGAAGAGGAGACCATCATTCACAGAGGTCACGAAACTTGAATCTAAGGCGGATGAGGATAAAATAACAACAACAACTTTTACAATTGAAGAAACAACTACTGAAGAATTATTTGAGACAACCACAGACCCATCTGTATTATTTATGAATACAGAGGCCACATTTAATGAAGAAAACGATAATATGGAAAGTGATAACACTGCTGACTCCAGTAACTCATATATCAATTCTAATATTTCGTCATCAGTAGTTGAACCTCATAAGGAAAATATAACAGACAAAATACCGCCAGTAAAGCCAAAGTTATCGCCGCTTTTGAGGCCTTTAATAAATTCTTCGGAATTAAGAAGACAAGCTTACAACAATCGTTTGAAAAGGAAAAGGTTAAAACAAAAGGATATAAATATAGAAGAGCATGAGATTAAAAATATTTTTAGTACAGCAAATTTAGTTTCTGCTTCGGAATTTATTGAAAAATCACAAACAAACGCGGATACTGACGCATATACAACATTGGAGGATTTTATAACAACTGAACCAGTTCAGATTACTCATGTACAATCTACAAAAAAATCTATGAAAACTGCAAAAGCTACGCACCCTACAACGGAGAATGGGCAAATTACTACACAAGACTCTGCAAAATATGAAATTGAAGAAATACTAAGTGATAGTATAAGTAAGTTGCATTAGTATTATTAAAAATAATAAACAAAATATAAAAGAAAGAGAAACGTGGATTTTTGAACGACTTAAAATATAGATTGAAATATTTTATAATAATTCTACATATTTTATAACAATGTAATAATGAATATTTTTTTTATTTCAGCAAGTGCAAGACTCTCTAAAATTCTCAAAGAAAGAAATATGACGTTAAATGAGTTATTCGAACACAGAGAAAGAGGATCCAGCCACGTACATTTAGCGGATATATTTCATAACGCGTCAAAAGAGCCAAATCCACCTGAACCATTTTTGTCTAAATCACTTATAGAACCAATATCAAGAGAGATATATCCATTAAGAGCTCTCTTAGAAGCTAATTTACATGATTCTAAAACTACCACTATTGATACTAATTCAGTGTCAACTAATAATGTAAATATTCCTGTTGTAATGGATTTTGGCAATAATGTTAATGAAAATGGAGAGAATATGGGAATCATTTCATTATTCAATAATTTTACCAAAATAAATAATGAAATGAATGACCAAAATAATAATATTAATGATGACAATGAGAAGTCAGATAGTAATAATGAAGATGAAACAGGAACATCAAGAGAAAGTCGAACTTTAAATTCTGAAAAAGATGCAATTAGTTGGAATGATTTAATAACCTTGATGCAAAGGAATCATCAAAACAAAAATGATGTCAAGATTGAGACTGATAGTAAGTGAAATGATTACAGTATAAACATAACCATTTATGTAAAAAAGCTTCACACTGTGTCCTGCACGCCGCCGGGTAGAAGGAATAAAGCGTTAAGACACTCCATTCCTCACTTTCTGCTGAATCAAACCCACAACCATTGTGCCATTGCAACAGTCACACCATTGTTACCCTGTGCCACAACAGCCTCATTATCCCGTCATAATTTTGTAAGAATCTTATATATTTTTGTTGTTACAGATTCACCTACCTATGAAAACCTTAAAAACATAAAATTGGATGAAGACGTTGAAGGAAATAACTTAATGGTATTAGATGATTTGCAAAATTTAAAGAACTTTGATACCATACCAACTTCAGATGAGTTATTGGAAATAAAACTATATGAAAATAGTGAATTTTCTACACAAAACACTGTAGATGCTTCATTTAGCACAACAACAAAATCAGTGACCGTCGCCACAGTGACCATTATTGGTTTAGCATTAATACTATTTTTATTGACATATGGAATATTAAAATGGAAACAACAAAGCAAAGTACACCATAATAAGCATTCTAAAGAGGATGATTACGTACCAAGCCCTGTGTTTGAAAATAGAAAAAAGCAAAAAATGAATAGTAGCACCCGCAGTAAAAGTCCAATGCTCTCATCAAACATATATGCAATAGATTCTTTGGACACTCACGCAGGGAATGAATCTCCAGAATATATGTGGGATTCATTGAGAAAGCCATTTCAGTAGATAAGTAAAGCATTTTTATTATTATTAAGTTTGGACTGAATTTAAGTTTAGTTATATTTATTCATTATAATATGGAAATTGGAAAAATAAATTTTTGGATTATTGCCCTGTCAATAACTATGTAAATTTAAAAAAAAATTGTAACCTATTATTCTTCAGTATTATGTGGCATGTGCAATAGAATTGTATTATGTTTTATATTATACTTTTTGTATATTTTAGTGAATAATTTTTAATAAATACTTTTCTAAGTTTAATTTTTTTAACTATATGCCCAAATTATTAAAGACAATATATAAATAGTAAATTATTAGAATATGATGCACTCTAAATTTATTATGTTATTGATCCCCATGCATGGAGATAGTAAACAGAGTGGCATTGAGTTCTGCTTAATATGTCTACTGTTCTTTTTTTTAACTTCACACTGTATTCTGCACATAACAGGGTAGCCAAAGGGAACCAGGGAACCTAGTGTTAAGACAATACGTTTTTATTGAAAGAATTCTGTTCCCCACTTTCGAGAATATGAGCGAGAATATGAAAATATTAAATAATGAATTGAACCTGCAACCACCTCGTTTACAGTTATACGCTTGTGACCCTAAGACATAATGGTCTCTATATTGAAATTTGTTGATTACATTGATATATCTTTTAATTCTCACCTGTAATTTTCAAAAGTGAATATTTCTTGTAAATTTTTGAGTACTGGTATATTTGAAGTGTATATTTTGTTATAAAAGTGTGCATATTGTCTTGCAATGCTTCTGTAAAGTTTTAATGATGGCTCAAATACAGGTGAAGGCTGCAATAAAATAACCATATTTAATGACAAGTAATAATTATAAATAATTTATTGGTCAAAGAATTACTTACTCGCAATTCTGATAATTCATCAGACGTGAAATAAAGTATTGTAGAATATTTCTCAGGCAAAATATCAATGTAAGATTTCCAAAATGAATCTGAAATATGAATAAAAGATATAATTAATTAATAGTGAAAAAAGAAGGTTGTGGTGCAGCACTGTCATGCCTGACTGTAATTGCAAGTGTTTTTTTTCACCCAGAGGAAAGAACTATTTTTATTTATCTTGCTCGGGGAAAGATGATATAATGGCTCAAAAATTGGAGTCTGCATAGAATACTGTGTGGTATGGACACTTCCCTTTTGCCTACCCTGCTATATTTAGCATACCTCTGTATTCTAAGAGCAAAAAAAAAGGAAATAAAAACAAAATACAAAGATTTATAGAAAATATTAAAAAAATGTACAATATAAACAATTTTAAATTATTTTATTATTTTTAATTAATTTTATTTAAAAAGACCTCTTTAACTCATATGTAGTGGGGCAGATATAGAAAATTAATCTAGAACAGACAAATTAACATAATTCATTCTCTTAAATGGAAATTGAACTCACAATTATCAAATATAGTCAGCCTCAATTATTGCTTCAGTAATAGTCTTTTATGGTTTAAAATTAATAAAATGATATACAGACCTGGATTACATTTCTCATACAAAAGAAATAATGCTAAAGTAATATTTGGCATATTTTGCAATAGTGGATCAACATTGATAAAGGTTGACAAATCTGATTCTTTTGCATTTTTCTCACTCATCATTACTTTGTTTGGCACTGTGAGAATAAGTGACCCTTCATCAAATTTTCTTTTTGCTTTTAAACCAAGTTCATATCCTTCGAAATCAGATATTTCAATACCTAAAATTTTATAAATATATTGGTATCAAATAATTTATAATAAAATTGTTTAATTTTTTTTTGATATTCTATTTGTTATTTGCCTATGTATATGTTACCTTCAAAATCTGCTCCATTATCATTTAACCAGTTAACGAATTTATCTAAATTTAATTTTCTTTGACGTTGTTCCTTTTTTATTAATGGATTTTCAATTTTAATAATTTCCTTAATTAATTCTTCTATCTCCAAATGATGTTCCCAGCTTCTCGTAGAAGTACCAGTAGCTTGAAAAATAGTAGTTAATTTAAGTACCTTATCCACTAACACAGCTAATTCTTTTCGCCTTTGTAGTATAAATTTGTTTCCCTCTTTCACATTTCGTTTTTTGGAATTTTGCTTTGATTGTAGTTTACGTCCCATGTTTTAAAATATTCTTTTTATTGCACTTGCAGCGCTTATTTCATGAAAATACAGTTATAAGTTATCTAAATCTAAAACGTGGGAACATTAATAAAACTAAAAATAGGAATCCCAATGTTTGAAAATCGACACTTCACACGTCCCAATGACAGTTGACATTAGAAACAACGAGTCAAGTGTTGACGTTGTCATTTGACATTTAGCCACAGGTAAAAATTATTTATGCTGGTACTAATCTAATGTTGCTTCACGCTGTATCCGTAACGGAATAGACAGAAACAGAGAAGCGATAAACGCTACGGTCCCTGCATACCTCTTTCGCCTCTTCATCAACCTCTTCATACATGCCCTTATATATTGTAACTACTTGTGTAGTATATACGATTACTACCTACGTAGAAGTATATTTTCAAATTAATGCATATATAACTTTTAATTTACTAAATTATCTATCAGTAATTTAGTAAATTAAAAGTTATATATGCATTAATTTGAAAATATATAAATATTGATATATTTGGACTAAATATTATATTAAATCAAATAGTTTGTTCTAACGTCACTTATATTTTAATTTATAGCTACTTAGTAGTTTGTATTTTAATATTTTAACGTTTTTGATTGTGACATGTTTGACTATTAATATTCGATATATGTATAGTGCCTTAGGCAATAAAACATTATATTATTGTAACAAACCTCTACGAATTAAACTATTATAGATATTTTTTCACATATGCTATTAAATAATTATCATATTTTAATTGGAGACTACGTATCAAATGTATATAATGTAAATAAATAAAATATTTAGCAAGGATATTTGCATAATTCAACAATCGTATGTCACATATTGATTTACTATTATACATTGCCTAGTACGCCCACGAGTTGAAGGCACATTCTTCACGCCTAAGGTCACAGTGTTGTATGGCATCTAAATTGTTATCTGGCAATGGCAATGGTGCACTTGGCAGGCGCATAGTCAGTTCCACGAAAAGTTATTTGAATTCGCCCCAATTCTCGTCCGAAGTATTGCCCTCTAAATTACACGCTGTTTGTCACGAGTGACTGAAAAGTATTGAAATCCACGTTCTTTGACAACAGGTATATTCTCATATCATCCCTTTGGCTAAGATCTAATGATATTTTTATTGTTAGAATTTTAATCTATAAAAACCACCATGGAACTTCAATTCACTGTGTAATTTTCTTAAGTTCAGCTTCACGCTGTATCCCGCACACAGCAGGGTAGGCAGAGGGAACCTATGTGAAGACACTCCGTTCCCCACTTACCGTCGCGTTCTGGAGGCATACCATGTTGAGTGGCGGAACTCAACTTTTTATGCTTAACTTTGCCTAGCGAAGAAATTAAAATATAAATGTAAATAAATATTTCATTTCTTCGATTAGGGATCGAACCCACAACCAGTCAATTTTACAGTCACAAGCCTCAATAAACATGATATATCTGTTATCCAAAAGGGACTTATAAAATAAGCTAGAATGTGATATATGTTGCTTTCATTTATAAATAATGAAACCATATTCACGCTATGTCCCGCAATCAGCAGGGTAGGCAGAGGGAACTTAGTGTTAAGACACTCCGTTTGCCTTTTTCTACTGCATTCTGAAAGCATTGCTATCGTTTATAAATACACAATTATTCATATGATTTCACATTTTTTAGTAACAATTGTGTTATTCTTGTATAATGTGACCAAATATAACTTATACACTGGTATAGGTATGGGTACACAGTATCGTTAAGGATAATTTTTCTTGTATGGGTAAAAATGGGTATATTCTATAATATACCTACGTGCCTAGTTGTTTGTTTTATATATATTTTCCTAGAAGCTTATAGTAGGTAATTGTAAATTATTCACACCACTTCTGTACATCATAAATATTTTAATAATCTCTTGTATTTTTATTTGCTATTAAAAATCAGCTTTACGCTGTATCCCGCACACAGCAGGGTAGGCAGAGGAAACCTAGT
>DWAO01000567.1:0-24326 GCA_018230605.1 Heliconius congener
GTTCCCTCTGCCTACCCTGCTGTGTGCAGGATACAGCGTGAAGCTGATTTATTTTTGATTTTTATATTTTATTGTTTTGTGTTTTGATTTATTTCCTTTTCATCTTTCTGGACTTAAGAAATACTAATTAAGACACTCCATTCAAATTCAAGATTTTGCATCTTGAGTGATGGAACTCAACATCAATCATACTTTATTTTACTTAGCAGGCCAATGAAAACATTTCATTCCCATTGATTGGGGATTAAACCTACAAGAATCACATTTACAATTAGACACTGTGTTTATAACCCTTGATTTGATTTGTATAAAGTTATTTAAAAAAATATCATCCAAAAGTAACAAAAAAAAACATTTTTATGTTCATACATAATTCATGATAGTAAAGTAGTTAACTCTTATTTTAGGAAAGATAAATAATTTTTAGAAAGCACATAAAAATTTTAACATAGTGGGATATACATATACACATGCCTCTTGGATACCATTCAAATTCAAATGTATGGCTTAATAGTCCGAGCTCCTGGACAGTTTTAGAGCAGTGCAAATTGAAATATTGCCATGTTCAAATTTTTATATATTTTCTAAAAAGTAGTTCTCTTCTTTAAAAATATTATTCTATACTAAAGAAAATTTATAACCATACTAAATTTATGGTTTGAATTCCTGTATATAAAAAAAATACTTTAACAAGCAAACTACAAAGACAAAGAGATAGAAATAAAAATACTTAGTCAGCAATAATTTGTGACTTTCTTTATTATAAATAAACATACTATCAAAAGACAATGAACTTTTAACCTAAATATTATATTGATTGTTCATTTTATAAATAAAGAATTAACAGTATTCTATTTATATAGCTATCAAATTTAAATAACTTATTATTTTATTGAAATTCATATATAAAAAAAATTGCTCACATCATGATATTAAATTCAACTGTCATTTATTAATTCTGATTGATTTGTTTACTAATAAAATACCTTGTTTATTACTTCAAGTATGGCCTTAGGCCCACTCAAGCAATGCAATATGAGTGGGTGTGTGATTCAATGTAAGAAAAGATATAAGAAATAGGAGGACAATGAAAATAGTAAGCTTAATGAAATAGTTTAATGAAATAAAAAGGACTGGACTGATACAAATTTTTATTTTATTTATAAATGTCACCCCAACAATTGTTATCCTCAAGCATATAGAGGATATTTCAGGATAGTAGTTATATTTATATTAAATATATTGATTAACTTACCTCTCTATCACCGTAATATCTTCTGATAGCTTCAGCACAAGTTTTGAAAGGCGCAATCTTATTGGGACGAATAAAGGACCCTGCATTAGGTTTAGTGGTCTTAAAATATTGGATTTCGTCAACGCTACCATCATGTTTGCCTCTTTCAGCATTATCCCATTCTACTCCATACCAAACACCTTTATAGCCCTGCACTTCCCCTATATACTTGATTGTGCCGAAGTCATCATTGATTTTGACCCGACTCCCTATAAACACTTGGCTATCACAATCTTCGCCCCCGTTATGGCTGTCCATGGCGCCGTTATAAAATTTTGGTATTATATTAACAGGCATCGCGCCCACCATTCTTTTCACGTTTTCGAATTAGGAATTGTTTATGAAAAGAAAAACAGTTTGGTCGTTTCGGGAATACGCGTCTGTCAAATCATGAGTCAATATGTCAAATTGTAATGTTGCCATGTGGCTTGATTTTTTGTTTTACATTTTAAGTATAATTGATTTTGGCTCGCCTGCTCGTCAACTGTCTGTTTACTTGTTTTTATTATGATTTAACTATAACAACAAATTATACAGTGAATGTTGCTAAACACTGGCGAAATGTAATCTGAATATTACCATAATTGACACTAAGAAAAAAAGACTATTACAATAGATTTGTATTTTATATAATAGAGTTGTATATTTTATAAATCTACATATATCTGTAATTATTAACGTATTGTAATGTATTATACATCTTCGCTTTAAGATCAATTTGTGCATAGTGAAGAAATGTTAAAGATATCAAGTTAACATTGCTATAAAGAAAATTTAATTTTAATATTCACATAGTACACATATACGTACCAAAAATATGTACAAAAATGAGAGTTATCATATCAAATAAAGCAAATTCAATATTATTAGTGAAATCACTATTACCAGCTTAAAAAAATCTATTAAACTCAATGACATAAATGTTTAATCATGGCGCTAGATGCCACTACTAGTTTTAATTTAAAATGAACAAATAACATCCCGAAAGGTGATTGGTCTGACGAGCGTAGCGTATAACACGACCGAGTATGGACGTTTGTCGAATAAGGGCGAAAATGTTAATTATATTTCCGGATATGGACTGAATCGCACACGTTGTGTTGTAAAAAAGCTTCGGCGCCCACTATACGTTTACCATTGTAGTGTAGTCAAAGCTTCAGCTGTTATAAACTCGCGAATATTTTTTTAAGTTGAACGTCAATACAATTTATGAGAGGTGTGTGACCTGATACGATACGGATATATTTTAATTCATTCGTCGACATCGCGCAGTGCTCGCGTCCCTGCTTACCGTTTACCAAAATCGAAGACCTAAACGTAGAACTAAAATTGCTTTTCGACCAAAAATGGCTACCCCTATCCCGGTTATCGTGTTCTCGAGTCGATAATGCACAAATGTCGGATTGTGTCTGTGAAAATATGCAGTTTATATGTGAACAATTGTTGCGTGCCAGCAAAAGTGCATAAGGATTAATCACGACAAAGGATACGAGATACAAAATGAGGTACGTATACTATAGCATAGTTCATCAAACCTTAGCGAGGCTTATGGAAAACAAATAAATAATCGCGTCGATCTAAATATAAACGGGAATATTTATGCTGCATCTTGTATACGTTGAGATATACCGTTCTCTATATTTAATGTAAACATCGCTAAACAACACTATATAAACCAATTTCAATTTTTATGAATGAAAAGCAGGGAAACTTTTGCTTATAATTATGTATGAAAACTAAGTTCATTCAGAAAATCATCTAATTACGACTGTTATTGATTTTTTAAACTCCCCGAGTTGCCCCACACGTTGGTGCCGTATTATTTTCGTTTGTTTTGTTTGACCTTGAATTAACAATTTATATACTAATATAGAGGCATCTCTAAGAATAGGGTGATTTCACCCCCACGAAGGGATGATTCGAGCATATGAGTAATACCCCGCCCATGTGTAGTGAAAACGCGATCCCAGAAATGCATTATGACGCAAATAACTTCGTACTTAATCAAGTTTATATAAATATAATTAAATTATCTTTTTTTTTAAGAGATTGAATCGATCGAAAAAAAAAGATTAAATAGTTTTCGCACATCAATATTTTTTTTATTAAATATCTAAATAAATTGTCGTCTTTATGAGATCGATTTTTAAAATTTAAGATTAAGCTGTTATTTTGCATTTATTTAGTTACTAAGATACTGATTGACAGAACTACTTTTTCATTTATAAAAACATGATATCAGACATTGATTCCATTTCTACATAATAACATAGATAACTTATAAGATAATAAATGATAATGCATTGATTGTAACATAACATATTATAATAAATTAAAATATAAAATTTTATTTCATTTAAATATTTATATAATCAGCATTATCCCATGATTCATTTTGTGTGCATAAGAATTTGGAGAATTTATAAATTGGCTAATATTTGTAACTTAGGTGTAACTTTGGTGATTCATTTTTTGTGAGATATAATAAAATTTTCTGTGGTGTTTTTGTAATCATCTTAATTGTAATTGTTTGTAATATGTTACAATAATTATCTTTTTTTTTTCATATATTAGCATTTTCATTTTATATATAGGTTTCATTAGCCACAATAAAAAAATGTTTTGTATAATTTGATTGGAAGTAAATTAAACAGTATTAACAGTTGTGGATTTCCGATTATGTTATATAAATTGACCATAGAAAGTACAATTATTTTAAGGCTTAATGCTAATATATTACATATAAAAAAAAATTGTTGTCTTTTAATACTAAAGTATTTTCTGAAATATTTTTTGATTATTGGAAAATCTCAGTTTCTCCTCTGGATTTCCTAATCTGTAGAAATATCCAGAAATATTCCCTTAGTGCTACACTTCCCACCTATATGCCAAATTTAAACTTTCTAAGTGCAGTAGTATTGTCTATACGTTGCCTGTCAGTCACTCGGTAACGGAAGGGTTTTATATACTCATTGCAAAAAGTTATTATACATGTGCAATATGTATAATTAATATTTCTATGAACTGACAGAGTAATTTGTGAAAATAGTTAATGAATTTAACTACAAAATTAAATTAACTCCTATAGAATTTTAATGGAAGTACAATTTGTAATGTTTTCTCTAATGAAAGTGGCTTTATATATGCTTTTAGTAGTAATTATTTTATAAAAATACCACCTGTTATGTCTTTATCATGTAAGTGTCATAAAATACTTAAAAAAAACACTGCCACTTTGATCTATAAATTAATTATGTTGTCATTCAGTATTAGGTTCTTTCTTGTTGTTGTTATAAGTCTAATTTAATGGTATTATTATTTCGTGTGGATTATTCATTCTTTTATAATAACAAATTAGATAGCTTAAATATTATGGATTTATTAAATAACTTTAATTTAAGGAAATTAAAGTATTAAACATTTACTCCAAATAAAAATCAAACCCACAACCCACAACTCATCTAAAAATTAATCTGTTTTAATGAATCAACGTTTTTCGTTAAACCCGTATTACTAGAAAATGCTGTTTCGTTATAAGTCTATTAATGTCATATGACGCAATTGCCCTATAATAAAATAAACATAAAAATATTAGACATACTACCTGCTCAAGAGGTATGAATAACTGTTCGAGATTTTTCTTGCCGCACTTGTTTTACCTTCGAATCCCATCTCAAGGAATTAGTTATTTTCATTTCCTCGTTTTGGTAGCAGGATGAAGGGCGGCGTTGAGTTTCGCAACTCACCATGCAATGTCTCAAAAAAAAAATAACGCGTACACGAAGAATTGACATTGGGCTCCATCTGCCTATCTATTTCTTTGAGTTAAAAGTCGATTTTTTTCACGTCACGAATCTCTTGTATATAGGTACTTTAGCCAAACAGAACCTAGCGTTATAACATCCCACATTTTGTGACAGTTTCAAGATTTCTTTTTTCAGCTTTCAGTTTGTGATGAAATGTACTGTTGACTGTCTTTAATCACATGCATCTTCTATGTATCTTCTATGTATTGTAAGAAAAGATAAGTCCACGTGTATAATACTCCACGAACGCACGCTTTTATGTGTAATCAGAACTTGGAAACAACCTTTTTAATGAGATTTGTACAGACGATCATTGCGTACAGTCGGGATTTCTCACTACGCCAGGTACAATTTACCTTCGTCTTCGTAAGTATAAGCTTTTAATTAAAACAAAATTTTTAATATATTATATTGGAAAAAATCTTTTATAAGAATATTTAATATGATATATTCTTATAAAAGATATAAAATACGTGCCCAGTCTCATTTGGGATTCCATCATGTCTTTCATTTATCATTCTAGGCGTTTTATGGGATAACTATAGCCTTATAAGACCGACAGACCCTGTGAACCATTAGTCTGTTATGTTCATGTTATTAAAAAATATTTGAAAGAGTGTCTTGCACCAATTCTTCTGAGGTTTTCTCGTAAATTTGCATCTTGCAACTTTGGTGTATCGGTGGTAAATTAATGGACGTTCGAAAAATTAAATATGTAAGCTTATTTTGACTGTGTGACATTCCAAGGTGAGCGAGAAAATAGTGTGTGTTGTTTTCTTTACCATCACACTGCATCCCGCGAATATCACGGTAGACAGAGAGAATCTAGTGTTATAACACTCCGTTGTCTACTATCCGCCAAATTTCCGAGACATGAGCATTGAGTGGCGAGCTCATGCCACGATGGTCTTCTAACTAGACAAAATTAATATAGTTTCCCCGAGTGGGAATCAACCTTGCAATCGTTGCGTTTGAAACCGACGGTGTGCCACTTCGCCTCGACTCCCTACAGCCTAGCCATTGTTAATGGGCAATCATGGCTAATATCTAATGCTAAGTGCCCTTCAAAACGTAAACAGTCATGTTTAAACTTCATCTGTGCTTCGCTCGATCAGTTACAATTTTATATATACCTATAGACGAGGCCTTCATGGCGCAGTGGCGTCTGATTTTATAGAAGCGATGGATCACTAAGAGAAATGATTATAATATTGACGTGTTGAGTTTCGGCACTAAGCACTCGCAACATGTTAAAAAAATTGGCCGGTATGTGAATAAAACTAAGTTTTCTCTGCTTTCTGTGATATTATGGAGAAGGCTTGAAGGTATATACTTATATCTTAAGTCTTGTCACTTTTTATAGTTTATCCAATATCTATTATTTTGCCTCTTTCCTACAATGAAATGGTGGTTTGAAGTAAAAAAGTCATAAAACGGTTATGAGAAAGGACGTCGCGTAATTAATGAAAATTTTAATAGTAATTGTTGTTAATTGCCTCCACACGCACATATGAATTAGTTTTGACGGTACTAGTTAAATAGCCGAAAGGTTAACTCAATATCCTCTAAATAATGGAATTTACCTTGTTTACTAAAAATATATAATTTTTTTTCACTTTTGTAAAATATTTTGCAACTCTTGGCTAAGAAAAATCGAATCCGCGCCTTTTAGAAGCTGTCCAACCGATTTGACAACTGAGCTATAAGTAACGTAATTATCAAGCACTGTCGAAATTGATATATGCGCTCTTGCAACTTTTAAAGATTTTCTTTCAGGCCATCGTCGTGTAGTGGGAGGGTCTGCCGGTGGACTCGTTGTATGGGGGATAAAGCGCGGTGTTGAGCACCGCCACTCAGTTCCGCTAGAAAAATTGAACACTAGGTTGCCTTCACTACCCTGCTATACAGAAAAAGGCTTGAATCAGCTTCACACTGTATCCCGCACATAGCGGGGTAAGCAGAGGGAACCTAGTGTTAAGACAATCCGTTCCTCACTTTCTGGAGGAATTGCGTGTTGAGTGACGGAACTCAACGCCTCGCTTTGTCTTAACGCCAGAGGGAAGAACTGAAAATATACATGTAAATGAATATTTCATTTCCTCTAATAGGGATCGCACCCACAACCATTCGATTTTACAGTCTCACTTTGTGCCTCTGGGCCACGACTGGCCTCTAAGGAAAAGGCTTGAAGCTACCTATATTGTACGAATACGTACTATGATAGTAGAACTTATCGTATCTTCGTTGTCGTTCATGTCGGGTAGGTTTGCCTTTTGTAATCTGATCGCCTTTAAGCGTATTCTAAATCTTATCGAGGCTTCCTCACGATTTTAAGGGTCATTCACTCGTTATTTATTGTTTTTTTTTATTGTGTATTCTCTAGATTTTATTTGTAGAACTTTGTTTTGAAAGTTAGGATCCGAAGTATTGAAGCATTCGTCTTTTATGTGCTTTCATTGTATTCAAGACTAGCATGGCGTTAATTGGGAAACATCGGCTCGTATGTGTGCAAGTACACATATTCAATTCTTACTACTTCTTACTTTTTAAATGTTGTCGTTTCCCTGGCTTGGTTATATGTTGTATCTAAAAAAGCCAGGCCGCTTATTGTGATAGTTGTCTTTCTGTTAACTCTGCAAGGTGAGATAAATGTGCAAATAGAAAAAATATATCTATTCATATGTATATATAAAACTCTCCTTTTACTGACTGACAGACAACGCAGAGTAAACTACTGGAGTTAGAAAGTTGAAATTTGGTTAGATAGTTTAGGAGAACCCCAATAGACAATTTCCTAGGTAACAGTGAGACTAGTCGAGGCGCAGGGGCACAAAGTGTGACTGTTAAACCGACTGGTTGTGGGTTCGATCCCCACTCGAGTAGATAAAATATTAACTTAAATTTATATTTCAATTTTTCGCTCTGGTGTTGAGGCAAAGCGCGGCGTTGAGTTCTGTCACTCGACACGCAATGCTCCTAGAATTCGGCAGAAAGTGGGGAACGGAGTGTCTTAGCATTAAATTTCCTCTGCCTACCCTGCCGTGTGCGGGATACGGCGTGAAGCTGATTTTTTGATTTCCTAGGGAACAAAAAATAACAAGTTTTTCTATATTGCGTCTTAAAATCCATGCAAACAACGATGCTTAGACCTAGCGTACTGTACGATAACTTAGGTTGTGTACATAAAACTAAATTTATTTATTGGTTATTTATCAATAAAGTGATTTATCTTAAAAATAATTAATTAAATTTATATTTTATAAGCAAATAAAATGTGTGTTATTTAAATATTATTCTAAAACAGTTTCACTTTTTATCAAAGCTTAAAGGTCAGGTGACCTGAAAGATCAAAGATGGAATGTGAGTGGAATATTTTACACTTTTTTATTTATTATAAATAGGTTAAAGTTTTACATGTCATCTGAGAAGATATTCGTATGCTTCATTTATATATGTGGTAAAGTGTCTGACTGTAACCGTGATTGTTGTGGGTTCGACACCCACTTGGGTATATTTAAGTTATTTTCATTTCTTCGCTCTGGTAGATAAAGTGCGGCGTTGAGTTCAACATTTAATGTCTTGAAACTTGGGAAGGGAGTGTGAACACTAGTTGTTTGGGAATATGGTGAAGCTGCATATTAATCGGTTGCGCGACGCAAAGAGAATATTTTTTAAATTTAATGTCACTGATTTCTACGCAGAATTTAGCATTGAGTGATAGATATATCACTAACGCACCTTTACAAAATGCAAGATTTATATATAAAGATAGAAAAAACTTTTTTTTTTCTAATATGGAGTTTCGTAAAATAACTGGAAGAAATAAGTTGTTTAGCAATTCATCCCGTTATCTTAATCTTTATATAGGTATCGCATCTATCGGTCTAGGTAATGTACTTACCTTTTCTTTTGTAAGAGAAAGAGGTTATCAATTCGACTGTATGTTTTTTATTTGGAATTTTCTTTTTTATTTATCCGATTCTTAACTATGTGATATTTAAAAGGCATAATATGCCTGAGGCTTCGACACCTCATATGAATGGAATTGTCGCCTTGGCATCGTTAGGTGGCTTAGGCAATATTTACCGTTTATTATGTAAAAAACATTAGTGGCCTTTGTGGCTTAATTTTTGACGGTACGGGACAGTTATGGGTTCAAATAGCGTATAAAAAAATAATTTGGTTCGTATCGTCCTAAATTTTTATGGGTGGGTTAAATAAAGGTACAACACAAAATTTAAATACGCATCTGCAAGTTGATCCCGCATACAATAGGGTAGTCATAGAGAAAATGTTGTCAAGACTCTCCGTTACCTGCTTTTCGATAGAATTCGAGACATGACGTACTAATGAGTGGCGTAACTTAACACTGCGCTTCTTTTTCTACCAGGGCGTTTTATTTCTATGTAATGTTTTCTATGTAACTATGTTTGAATCAACAATTTACCACTTCATCGATTTAAATGAAAAACACAATATAAGAAGAGGCTCTTTAATAAATTCATGTTGTACTCGTAATATGAATTATATTATAAATCGTAAGGTGATTAATTTTCCACTTCGTGAGTGTTTCAATATGTATGATACAATATCTTACTACTAGTTTTTGTCGTCTGTATTGGAATTGACTACTGGTTGAATCAAGAAGTATATATGTAGGTATATTTAATGTAACTCGTATCATAATATTTTAAAAATATTACATATTAAATATATGTATATTATGTTGGAGGTTATTAGAAAGGCGACGATTGTGGGTTCAGTGCCTACTTGAAGAAATTACTTATATATTTTCTCGCTCTGGTAACAAACAAAGTGCGGCGTTCAACACGCATTGTCTCGATAATTGGGTGGTTCCTGGAAGACGGAATGTTTTAACACTACATTCCCTTTGCCTATCTTGATATTTGCGAGATACACTGTGAATCACAAGAAATTCTAGAAGAGAACGAAGTGTCTTGTCACTTAAATTTTATACCACACTTTATCAAAAGTCTTTTCGCAGGTTTGAGATTTCTGGGCTATCAGACCCACAGTCCGTTCACATTTATAATATGCCCAGTGTGTCCAGTTAATTTTAGTATCTAACATTGCTGTAATACCATAGGGTTGATCTTAACCGCAGAACTTAATATATGTAGATTCTAGATACAATTGCTGTATCGTGGAATGAAGGTCAAAGGTTTAATTATAGAATACTAGCATTTACCTGCGGCTTCCTCCGCGTGTTCTAATAGAAATAACTAAGACCCGTATTTATAAATCGCTCTCAAGTCTAAGATCGCTCTTGAGATGTCCTTTCCATTCACCACAGAAATATTTATCTCGAGGTTAGCGCGTTCAACAAGCAGTCTCTTCAGGTTTATAATATTAATACAGAGCTAAGATACATTTGATATGTTGGATCATCAAGGTTTCAATCCTCACTGGTTTGTGGGGAATATTTATATTAAAATACATCGAGGCCGTCGTAGCGCAGTGGCACAATCGCGTGACTGGAAACGTGACAGTTGTGAGTTCGATGCCTATTCGGTGGAATGAACGAATGAATCTATTATTTTTTTCATTTCCTCGCTCTGGTAACAAAATGAAGCTCGGCGTTGAGTTCCGCCACTTAACATGCAATTCCTCATCTGGTGGAAAGTGGGGAATGGACTGTCTTAACACTGGGTTCTGTCTGCCTACCCTGCTATGTGCGGGATACAGGCGCGAGCGTCCGATCTAGTTAAAAATGTGCGGTGTTAAGTTCCGCCACTAAACACGCAATATTTCAGATAAATTAATATTAAGCAATGTTCATTTTATATATAAACAAAAAACATGGCAAATAGCATTTCTTTATGATTTGACTGGCGTCAAAACATTAATATTAGTGCGCGTAATCCACTGATAATGCATAGTGATTTGTTGTTTAAGTAACACTCGAGTTACTGTTCTATCGATAAGATATCATTCTATCATACCGAGACTTTCTTAGTGTATATCAAAGTATATCAGTATACTCACAACTGGTTGTGGGTTCGGTGGTTTCCCTGAAAAAAGAAAATGAGTAATGTTCTAATATTAAAAAGGAGGTTATCGTGGCGCAGCTGCAAATCGTCGTCTTATAAACACGACGGTAGTGACTTCGATTTACACTTATAGCAAAGAATTATTTTCATTTTCTGCCTATAGCATCTAGGAAATACTCGTACATACTTAACATACATACATACATCGCGGCGTTGAGTTTCACAGCTCAATACGCTATGTATCGAAAATTTTGCTATACTTTGGAAGCGAAGTGTCTTAACATTAGGTTCCCTGTCTACTCCGCTGTTTGCGGGTTGTACAGTGTGAAGCTATACAATATTTTTAATAATAAAAATATATTTTAAAATATATTTTATTAAAACAACTGTACTAATAAATTACTTGTTGGAATTTATAATATTCTAGGATAAACGTGTGATAAATTCAAAAACGATATTTTCCACAGAAAAGCGAGTTTCAATGAATAAATTTTCTACTACGAGCTTTTAAAAACAAATTTTTGTGGGACGCTCACTCGAAATCAGCTTTGACAAATAAATAAGTGATGATAAAAGTGTTAAATTCTATACAAAATATTTTATTATAAAGGTATTTTTGCGTTACCTAATATTAGAGAGAAGAGTTGATACGAGGCCGGTGGTGGTGGAGCGAGACTTCTTTCTCCACCTTCCGCCGAATTTTGGAGGCGTTGCGTGCTAAGTGGTGTAACTTAACGCCGCGCTCGTTGTCAAGACAAGGAAATTAAAATATTAAATTTTTCTTCGCCTCGCCCCTGCCCTACGACTCACTTGCACGATACCTAAAGCTACCTGCCGTGTATACCTAACCTACTATCTACATAGTATATAATGATTAAATTTAATTAATTCCACAAAATAATATAGATACGTTAACTCATTGCAAAAGCGCACTACCAATATAATAAAGCGAAATAGGCCGCGACCTGATTGCATCGCACGGTGCCGGGGTGGGCCTTTAGGCGGGGCTCAATATTATATGCCATCTTGTAATTAGTATAAAGTTACTATAGAATAGTAGTTGTATTAAAGTTGTTTATTGTTTTTGTTTTTTGTATTTTTTATTATGTTTTATATATATACTGTTTGTATGTATGTATAATTGTAAATTAAGAAAATTCGTTGAAGGAGGAAATCCAAATATCTGGATTATTAATGAGTCTAGTTCAAAGCATTGTTTTAGTAGCAGATTAAAAATAACAACACATTTATAGATAATAATTTTGTATAATTATTTGCTTAAAAATAAATAAAAGTATTTTTTTATGTATACAGAATTGAAGGATTTGTATTTTAATATTAGATTTTACTTAATTTTATGATAGTTCCATAGATGTGCCTCGATGTAGACCGTAGACGTGAGATCGAGTTGTTAACTTTTTATCATATCTCTCTGGCTCCAGAAGCGTACATATGATTATTTAAACATCATCCTGAACTAAAATATTCTTTTAGAGTAAAATTTAATATTGTTCTCCCGAAAAATTGAAAAAAAAAGAAAGTTTTTCGTATCATCTGACATCTGATCTCGATATATAAGAGTTGAGTCAAAATCGATGACTCAACTGTTATATGTCGACAGTTGTGTATTATTTATTTTTGTGTTACATTTCAAAGTAAAACAAAACCTATAGAAAATATTTATATAAACACAACATGATGCTGGAACTTTATCCACGAGATGAGGAAATGACATTATAAATGATTTAATGAGTAATATACTTCAACTATTTCTTTGTTACCTGCCTGATTCGCCATATCCGCCATGCTTCAACACCAGCTCAGCTCGTCAATCGTGACTCATGTCACTCAGTGTCGATGAGGAAGTCAGATTTGTACAAGAATGTAGGTTCGATTCTGAACTCTATTATTTTAATAGAAAAGATGATTTTTGAGCTATTGGACGATGAATAAAGTAAATGGTTTGAACGAGTTAAGACTAAGAGATGGATAAGAGTGATTCTATAGGAATGTTAGTTTATGTTAATTTTATTATAAAGCTTAGTCAGTCAAGTATATCATAGGATGTAGTAAATCTATCTTAGTTCTCAAAGTATACTTAATAGGGGTACTGAAGAGGACTTTCTGTTTTTGGAAAATGTAGATGATGGAGTAGTTGACGAAATATCTAAGTGCGATGGGTTTGGTTTCTTTTCTTATAAAAAATTGAGAAATATTGTGTACATATTAAAAGTATTGTTGTTTATCTAATCTTTTTATGCAAACATTCTAAATTGAGCTTAAGGATTTATTTATATTACTTGTCAATAAAAGAATAAATATTCTTATTTAATGTGTTTAAAACAGCAATGTTTTTGTATTCAACTTAATAGAAAAAAATATATTCCGTTACGTTTCCCTTTCAACATATAATCCTTATTGTTTTTAAAATCACATTTGAACTCCAAGTATATTTACGAAAAGCTACCTATATCTGAGTATATTTACGAAAAGTTCTCAAGATTGAGTCGGTTTCCAAGAATGTATGATGACTAAGTGTGACGCATGAGCTTCGAGCACTGGTCGAAGCAAAAAGGCAAAGAAAATTTTACTGTTAAAGGCCTTAAAGGAATGCAGTTATTACTCTGTTTAGATTGTGAAGTAAAAACAATCAACTTTTGTTTTATATAATTTATTATGGATATATTACGAATAATCTGTTTATATTCGTAGTAAGGTTATTTGGAACATACTTTAAAAATATAATTTTAGAGTAGCCACAAAGAAAATGTCTGATGTGTTAAATAATGTCTAACTTAATAATTATACAAGTAATATTTTCTATGCTATCAATCAAAATAACTAATAAATTAAATACTTATTTAGAAAACGTATAAAAATTTGAACGTAGCGGGATGCGAACACGCGCCTCCTGGAAGCCGACCAGGCGCTATTACCACTAAGCCATACGTTCTCATCAAGCTACGTCGAAATTTTTATACGATGATAATACGTTCAAATTTTTAAATGTTTTCTAAATAGGTATTTTTCTTTCCTAAATGTGGAATAACACTTTAAATAATGTTAAAAATAACTAATAAGTTTCTTAGGTAACTCTTGCACCAGATGCGTAGCCATAGGGTTATATTGAAATGAATAACGTAATGTACTATAGCTATCCTCGATAAATAGACTATCCAATATAAAAAGATTTTTTCAATTCTAACAGTACATGTAACAGTGTTTCCTAAGATTAACGCGTCCAACTGTTTAGTTGACATTTTTCAGCCTTATAATATTAGTATAGAAGTATACGAGTACATTAGTATCCTCTATGCAAGTGTACGTGCTTATATTATTTTTAATCATTAAATATAAAATTTCTTGAAAATTATATATAATGTTGGCTTTAACACAAATGCTCAATAGCGGCGCGAGATAAGGAGATACGTTTTTAATTTCCGCTTTTAGCAGTGGTGTAGTGTGTTAATTTTTTTTGTATTATATGGTAAAACATGTTTTAATATGTTGAATTTCTTAAATAAACTGCATTGCGCTTACTGTTTTTTGTGCTTTCCATTTTTATTGGGACCGTCGTGGTACAGCGTCTGACTGTAAATGCGACAGTTATCGGTTTCATTTAATTTCTCTCGAGAAAATTATTTATTTGCATTTTCTCGTTCTGGTAACAACAATAAGTGCGGCGTTGAGTTCTGCCACTCAACAGGCAATGTCTTGAAAATTGGCCGGAATTGACGGGGAACAGAGTGTTTTAACACTAGTTTCTCGTCTGTCTGCTGCTGTCCTGTTGTACTCGTATGCGGAATATATCCTTTTTAAGAAGTGAACATTAATTTATTAAATGATTTTAACATGTTGTTCATTCGTCTTGAACCCATAACCGTTTACAGTCACATGTGTATGCCGCTGTTATACGATTGTTCATTCAGTTCAACCATTTACGATTTTTTTTCTAAATTCTACCCAGTGCAATACCCCGGGCAGGAGTAGAACAGCTTTAAATACTAAGCAGTATGATTGGCAAGTTCCATCATTATGGAACGTGCCAATCGCCATGCCAATTAGGGTATTATGTCATCCTGTTCTGGTAAAGCAATGCGTGGCGTTACTCTCTGTCACTCATTAATTATGCAAAAGGGTAGATTATGAAATTATGAGAATGAAAATTCGCAGTTGAAGATTATTATTTACTATTTTAAATATATTTTCTTATTCTACTTTATAATGTTTTTTAAGTATATTGCAATTTAACTCAAATTTTTTACTATGGTTTGCGAATAAAGGCTTCAAATATTTAATTAATACTGGATTCACTCACGTTTTATCCACGAACCATTTTAATATGTATAAAATGACAAACATTAATACATATTATGTTTAAATTAAAGATCAAGGTGATGCAGTTTTTTGACGATATCTGGTTTTATTTCCCATAGTCATTTAACCACAACTTGACTTCTCTAAATGGTAGCTTGTATAAATATATGTATGAAAAAATGTTCGTCGTTTTCAGAACAAGCTCTCGTAACGGCGTATTCGTACGAAACTCGTCATTGAAAATAAATAGTTTTTAAATGTCACGCTATTTTTGTACGAATCGTATTGATGAATTTATTGGTTACATTTTATTTTTTGCTTAAACCTATTTTTCACTATTTGCATTTTCAACGGCCTTTGATGGTTTTCTTTTTGTGAAGTGAAATAGTGATGGTATTGGTTAAAAACTTTTTAAATTAAGTGTTATTAGTATGAATGATTACTCTTGATAATCTATATTTATTTCTATGCGGCTTTGCCCGCTTGAACTATTTCATTTTCTCTTTACAAAGCTGACTTACTTACAAATCTTTTAAAAATTGTCCCTGTGTCTGCAAATGTTAGCTTTACATTTTAGTCCGCATGTAACATGGTAGGCAGAAAGAACCTATTATGAATACACTGGGTTCACTACTTTTTTTCGAGACATTACGTGTTGAGTGGCAAAACTCAAACTGAAACTGAAAAGAAAAACTTATCTTGTTACCAAAGCGGGAAAATGAAAATATTAAATAATTGAATCCCACGAACAGGAATCGAATCTACAACTGTTCATTAATAGTTACACGCTGTGCCACAGCGCTCAATGGCCTGCAATTGCACAACAAATCCAAATTTTGTTAAGCTCCATTATAAATATGTAAATGTCACATAGATTTCGATTTCCTTCGAACTTTATACCCCCGAGCGAGGTGGGTTCGGCGGGACCATAATTTGAACGAGCGATGGGTGGTGCATGCCCATTGTTTCTGGATATACGGTCATGCTGCGGAAGGGAGCTGTATAACTATATATATATATTATGTTTATATATAGCGTATTTTATGGCAGTTACTGTTGGCTTGTGTAATAAATATCGTGAATATCAATGTGCAATTAAAAGTTTCGGTTTAATTTTAGCTAGCTTTTGCTAGCTAAAATTGAATCTGCTTTATTTAGCTTCATGCTGTATCTACGTAGGGTAAGCAAAGGCAGCCTGGGACCCTAGCGTTAAGACACTCCGTTCCCATTAAGACAATTCCGTTTCCCAATGTTAAACGGCGCTCAACTGATGAAACATTTCATAATTTGACTGTAAATTAGCTAACTTGCGTTTCATGTCACAAATTACAGTGGCTGTCCACACCCAACACACCTTGCTTGGAATGAGTGACAAGGGCGGAAGAGAGAGCTGTTAGTAATTTAAGTTTCTTTTATTTTATAGTAGAGGTACCTAGAGAGATAGTTTATTCCTTTAAAAATGACTCTTTATAACTTTTTATACAGTGTAAACACATTTCGGATATTTTTTTCTTTATTTATATTGTATGTACTCACTTCGTGCTAAATGTTCTCAATTTTAGGTCTACGTTAGGTACCATATAGGTGATTTGATATCAATTTGATCTAAGAGTTCGTAAACATGAATATTTGATATTAACTTCAGCTTGATACTCCTACCTAATCTCAAGATAAATGATCTTTGCAGACGGACAACGACACTTTTTTCTCGGATAACTAGATGCAGAGGGAATCTAGCTATACTATGGTATTCTATACTATGGTAACCACATTCCGCCCAATTTCCAATAAAATTGAAATAATTTATTTTCCCGAGTGGGAATCGAACACACATAGAATCGCAACAACACGGTATATAGAAATGTTGTAAGCTAAATTTACAATAAAAAGGAATATTCTTGATTTATGATTGTTTTGGATTTCTACAGTTCAAGGCTATTCAATGGTAGATGGACTCGAATTTTCATTAATCGTGTAGACAATAACCTCTTTGTATAGGATTGTCATTCATCCCTTGTTATGTAAGGGTGCTTTAGAGGGTTAATAGCCGAAGGGTTGGTGTTATATTGTTTTTTTTTCTCCTTCACACTGTATCCTGCATACAGCAGAGTAGGCAGAGGGAATCTAGTGTTAAGATATTCCGCTCTCCGAATTTAAGGAAATTTCGCGTAATGTGGTGGAAATCAATGATATCGTCTATTATGTTTTTCTTAATGTATTTATAGAAATAGAATACCTCTATAAATTTTTATTATTAGGCGGAAATTGTGTGAGCAAGAAAATGAAATATGGTAATATTTTTTATCATACTCGACATTCAGAGGAGGTTTGCTGAGAAGAAAAACAGATCTTGCAGATTTTTGTTAATAATTGTTTATATTATCTTGACATGGCTACAACATATGCGTCAGTAAATTTTTATTGTGACCTACTTTTTCAACACTTTGTTTATATCGTGTGTTTAAGCGATTATTTTAGTTAATTTTATAGTTGTTTTACGTTTTGCTTGGGCCTGGTTATGCTTTTAAAAATAAATTTGTTAAGAGTTTTGTGTTTATTTCTCTATGTAAAGGTCAACATTGGAATCTCCCTTATCTCTAGCCCTCGTTTACTTATGTACATAGGTCACAGGTACATCTGTGCTTCTATATCGATGCTAATATAATAAAACTGAAGAGTTTGTTCAGGTTAACACGCCAATCTCGTATCTCTCTTATACCGAATTTGGAACACAAAACAGGGCAACGCAACCACTGGAATAGAACAAACCAAGACAAATTAAATCTTCCCAAGCAAGACTTTATCACACGGACTAGATAACAACAAACCTAGACATATTAGTTAATGGACTCCTTCAGACTACACACTCACTATTCTCAAATCATCACAAAACTTTTAAGGTGGCCTAGCCCATTATTCCTCCATTTATTTTTGGAGTTATATATATTCTTCTCTTTCAATACAGACAGCAATTGTTTAAAAGAATATATTAAAATTAGAGCAAAAAAAGGCACGGACGACCCATGTCCGTGGTGTGTTCTATTTAAATTTAATAAAATAAAAAAAAACCCAGGAACAGCTGGTTGAAATTGAAAATTCTCTTTGTGTTGTGTCTCCATATATATTTAGCATATATGTAGAAAGGTTATATTTCATCATGCTCCAACCAATAGGAGCGAAGTGTAACAAAAAAATGTTGCAAAAAGCTGGAGAGCTTGAGAGCTTCCGAGAGTTCACTTAATCAGCTTTACGCACACAGCAATGTAGATAAGGGAAACCTAGTGTTAAGACACTCCGTTACCCACTTTCCGCCGAATTCTGAATGCATTGCATGTTGATTGGCGGAACTTAACGCCGCGCTTTGCCTCGACACCAGGGCGAGGATGGAAATTTTAATTAAAATAAATATTTCATTTTCTCGAGAGTCACACTTTATGCCCCTGTGCTCTGACTGGCTTTAAGCTATCTCTGAGTTTTCTTTGTTATTTCCATTCCACCAAACACGCAAATCCGTAGATAACCCTATAATATTATAGGGTTATCTTCTTCTTAGATTATCTTAGTGTGGTGATAAAAAAGAACTACACTAACAAGAACTAAATGATATATAAGTACTTATATACGTAACAAGCCTCGCAGTTCCTATTCATATTTATTGCGAAGAATACATTCGAAGAGGTTAGTAGTTCATGACATTCGGCCGTAAACCATTAGTCAAAATGATGTATACCACTACTGACATTTACGTCTTTAGAGGTGAGTCTGTCAGTTGTGTTTGGAAAGTAAAACGTCAGCTTTGTCAGTGTAATTACTTGAATATACCCAAAACCTTAGATAAGCAAATTAGTTGATCGTTAGAAGGGATTGTTGGTAAATTTAAAGTTGATTAAGGTAATATACAAGGTATAATATATATGAATAGTCAGTCGGTTGGTAAATATTAGGGCAGTATATACGGTTATGGGTTCAACTCTCACTATGGGGAATGAAGTATTTTCATTTCCTCACTTGTAACCAGGACAAAGCGTGGCGATGAGTCAAGTCACTTAAGACGCAATGTCTCTGCCTTGCCTGCTATATACGGGATACAGCTGAAAACAAACATAACAATAATTGATACAGCTAAAAACAAACATAAGAATAATTGTTGTAATAATTTCGGGAGATGAGATATGGTTCTCTTCTGCTACTTCTTTTTGTAATGTGATCAAAAATATATATAGAATTTCAATTCTAATGAATCTACATATGCATTTTTTTCAGGCGCTTTATAACACAAGAGCTTCGTTCGAAATAAAAGGTCAAGACTATATTGTAGGTGCCGGTGCTTGAGTACCTATAGATCCCCTCAAGTACCTATAGATCTAAAAATATACTATTTTTACAATTTTAAGCAACAAATGTATTATAAGGAATTATTAACGTCGTGCACTAACGAAAAGTATAGTATGTTGAAATGATTTTTGTTTGTTTTCTTTTTATTTTTTTGCTTTTTTTGAAACTAAACTTTACGATGTATCCCGCATAGAAGGGTAAGTAGAGAGAACCTGGGAACCTAGTGTTAAGACACTCTGTTACCATTATGACATTTCCGTTCCCTACTTTCCCTATGGGAATTGAACTCATAACATCGCACTTACAATCATGCCGTGCCAACCAACCTGTGCCATAACGACCTCAAATATAAATGTACTGAAATAATTAAAAAAAAAACTATGCCTAAATATTCGATTGTGGGTTCGGTTCTCGCACAGAGAAATAAAACATTATTATTTTCTCGCTTTAGTAATAAAACAAAGCGTGACGTTGAATTTTACTAATCAACACGCAATATCTCGTAAATTGGGTGTAAATTGGGTAACAGGGTTTCTTAATACAAGGGTTCTTTGGATACAGCGTGAAAATAAAAAAAATATTTAATGTAAAACCACCTACCTAAAAGAACAGAGGTTAGTTCTCAATATACGTAGCTTCATTTCATTTGTCACCGTTGCGTCGCTGACATCAACGTCTCTATAGGGGGCTCTTTGATGAATTGCTTAGCAAATACCTTCGATGACAACTTGGAAATGAGCTTTCATTTCCTAATATATAGTACAATGGGATTTACATATAATGGTCGAACTTTGCGTTAAGTTTGCGTTAAGCATAGGAAGAGAAAGAACAGAATAAATAATAAATACATGAAAATAAAATTTGTTATGTGTCTGACTGATTGCGATCGTAGCGCTGATTTGGCTAATGTATTGATAATTTTTTGTTATATGTGTTGGAGTGGTGTAGTTAAAATGCGGCGTTGGGTTACGTCAATTTAAAACGTGTCTACAGTATACTTGTATACTGTAGATTAAGTGTTAAATTCCAAAACATATAAAACTTAACAAAAAAGAAAGATCCGAAAGATAAAACGCTACGATTTTTTTATAATTGTTATAAAGACATTAAATATTTCCTTTAAATTAGATTAGAGTTCGTTGCAGATGTATATAAAAAAAATGTGCAATATTTCTTTGTGCCTTAAATGTTCGGCTAATTTTTTTCGCGAGCACCGTTCAATGCTCGATAATGTAACTATGTATGGTCCAATTCAGAACCTTGTGGTGAATTTTTTTAAAATTATTAATTTGCATTTTTGATATAGTTACAGAAATCTTTAAGATATAGGCAGAGGCAACTTGTTTTTGTTAAGACATTCCGCTTCTCACTTTTCAGTCAATTTTTCAGATATTACGTGTTGAGGGACTGTGGTAGAAAGTAGTATACTTCTCCAAGAAGGAATCGAAACCACAGTAGTCAAGCTTACAGTTGGATTCTAAATGGCTGCGCTACGACGGCTTCACAAATATCTTTAAGTTAGGGAATTTAGTGGTGTTTATTTAAACGCCTACGCTTATGCTTTCAAGTTCTCATTTACAGTTAAGGGCCCTGACCACGTCTATATGATTTAATAGGCTCATCCGTCCGGATATTGTTGTGACATGTATTAACCGACCAAATTAAATGTGCCTGCGACTCTTGCAATACTAGTGTAATTGCATAATTTTTCATTTGTCAGCGTAATATAGATAATGTATGTAAATTGCTGTTACGTGTCGTTTAGTTTTACTTTTAAACAGGTACAGTTAGGTTGGCGAGTTGTGGCCGACGTGCAGTCTCTCTAATATTTCTTATTTGTACGTATTTTCTTCCCGAGTGCACAACGTGCAAATGGTACCCACGACTCGCCGAACGTACTGTAAATATTTTTTAGGTCAATGTGCTAGCTAGATCTTGAATGTATGAGTGTAATAGTTATTGTATTAATATGATAACAGTGATTCATATGTAAAGGAAGTGGCTTGTTTGGTTTAACAGGTGCGAAATGCGTGGGCAGTAGGTAGATAGGGTTAATTACTTTGCTAGTTGGCTGGCTGGGAAGTTAGCTGTTTTTTTTAAATAAGTACAAATAACTGAGAATTATGTATGACACTAGAAATTTTCTAACCGTAGGACCGTAGATAATTAACGTGACCTAATATAGCCATCCTCCATGAATGTACTGTCCAGCTCAAAAATAAAATCAGTTTCACGCTGTATCCCGCACACAGCAGGGTAGGCAGAGGACCTAGTGTTAAGACACTCCATTCCCCACTTTCTGCTGAATTCTGGAGGTATTGCGTGCGTTGAGTGGCAGAACTCGACGCCGCGCTTAGTCTCGACACCAGAGCAAAGAAATGGAAATATAAATTTAAGTAAATATTTCATCTCCTCGAGTGGGGATCGAACCCACAAACAGTCGATTTTACAGTCACACTTCCCGAGGTTAAAGATTTCAACCAAATAAACTCTTTTACCTGTTAAAAATATATTAACAATATATATTTATAGCTTTACGCTTATTATCCATATTTATTTATATTGTATTCACTACGAACAGAAAAAGAAGGATCATGAAAAGAAAAAAAATTATCTAGTCGCTATAACTACCGCCATCTAGTTATATCAAGGGTAAAGTCTTAACCTTAATGCTTTGTTAAAATGTGCCATCAAAACAGATGTTCCGGGGAAATGTAATACAACACCATGTGAAGATGTGTTAATAAATCATCTGGAAAATCGTGAAGCCGGCCAAGTTTAGACCAACTGGTTGCCTTTATTGTCTCGTGTCTGCTTCGGTTTTTATAATTATTAAATTTAAGGATATATTTTTTATTATAGTTATTTCTTACACTACAGACTTGTGGTCCGTATCTTTTGTTAATAAATTTTGATATTGCTATTTAAAACATTACTTCAAATTACATATACATATCTCCACACATTTTTTTAAATTGCCAACTTGTTGAGTACGAGAGTTGTCCAAAATTACATCATTAAATTAAATATTAACTACGATCGCTACTATCGCTAGTAAATAAATTACACAAAATATATATCAAAATATATATTACATTTCTAAACTTTAAATTTATAAATGTTTACATTTTGATTTTAGATTATTAAAAAATGTAGGATATTTTAATATTTTATTATCACGCTGTATACCGCATATAGGCAGAGTGGGCAAAGGGAACCAGGGAATCTGATATTAACACGCTTCGTGCCCATTAAGACACCGTTCTCCACTTTCTGCCGAATTCTGGAGGTATTGCGTGTTATGTGGCGGTACTCAACGGTGCGCTTTGCCTCGTTAACCAGAACGGGAAAATGAAAATATTAAATATTTCTTTTCTTCGAGTGGGAATCGAACCTATAAATATGTGAAAATAGACAAACTGTTACTAATTACTCATTCGGCTAGCCCAATCACGAAATTATAAGTGAATCTATTTATAATTAAATCGATATTGCAAATATCGACCGATGGGAAAACACCATGACTGGTGCAGATAACGTAATCATTTTGAATTCAATCTTATAACATTATTGCCTAGTAAAGAATAAAAGTCACTTGTTTTATATTATATAGGAGAGAAAGTGATTTGTCATAATTATTTAATGTATAGAGAATCGTTTTCATTAATACTTTGTTAGTAATATTTATCCGTTAATTTTATTGAGGACAGTCGTGGCGTAGGAGCACAAACCTGCCTGATTGTTAACGCGGCAGGTTGTGGGTTTTGATTCTCATGCAATGAAAAGAAAAAAAATAAATGTTTTTGTCTTACCTTTGGTAAGAAGGCAATGACGCAGCGTTGAGATCCGCCACTCAAAATGCAATGCCTCCAGTATTTGGCGGATACTGAGGAAAAGAAACATTTTAATGGGAATGGATTGTCCTGACACTAAGTTAATAGGTTCCCTCCGCCTATTCTATCGCGGGATACAGCGTGAAGCTAAAATAAATGTGTAATAATGTACATTTATAAAATACTTTATAATAAAGAAAGACTTCAACATAATCTGTGCTTATTATTATTCCTAGCGCTACATTAATACCACATAAATCCTCTCTCAGTAACGAGCGTGTGCGAAGCTCTTAACTAAAGTAAGTTTCATATTTGTAAGCTGCTGTAGTATAGTACGCCTTGTATAGTTCAGTCGTTTTGTAAGCAAAAGAACGTTAGAATTGCAACTCATTGAAAAATCGCCCCGAAGATGTTTTTACTGTCGGTCCGTGAATAGACGTCTCCTTTGGACAATGGAGGCAATAATATTTCAAATTTGAATCTATGGTGGATCTGACGTTTAGTAGTCTTTGGTGTTATCACAAGTAACAATATTTTAGGGATATTTTAGGGATGGGAATATGGTAACGAGTGGTAATTCTATACGTTAACATGTGAAGAGAAAATTTCCCCTTTTTACAAAAATTACACCGACATAGCATTATGAAATTTTACACAATTGTCCAGAGGCCAGTAGTGGCGCAGCGGCACAAAGTGTGACTGTAAAACCGACTGGTTGTGGGTTCGATCC
>DWAO01000568.1:0-24325 GCA_018230605.1 Heliconius congener
AAATGTATAATCCAATTGTAAACGTGCAATAAAGTGTTATTATTATTATTATTAAGTGGGCATCGTGATGCGGAGGAACTGTGTCTAATCGTAAACCATCATAGGTTAGATCTCTACTCATATGAGAATATCAGACAGGAATTATTATATTGGAATTATTTTCATTTTCCCTTTCTGGTATACAAAGCGCATGGTTTAGTTCCACTATTCAACACGCTTTGTCCCTAAAATTGAGAGGAAAGTGAGGAACAAATTGTCTAAGCGAGAAAAAATGTGTATCAGCTTGGTAAAATAATAAATTTGTCACTATTGAAAATAAAAAAAATGAATGCAAGTTGCTTAATGAAATTTAACGAGTAAGTGATAAATCGATAAATCGATATCAATCAATTTAATTGTAACTCGTATTTTACATCTCTACAGACTTTATAACCGTTATAAATATTATCTGTGCTTCATTATTGTTGACAACTTGTAGCAATTTAATTGTCTGCATATTTGTTTTTTTTTTAAATATGTGGTGATTTTTAAATAATTTTACATACAAAAGATATGTTACAAATTGAGATTAAAAAACTAACATATTTTATGTGGTTCAAACTCAAATAGTATTTCAATGGTAGCTAAATTGTTAAATAAACAGTAAACCGGTGCGTTAAAATGTATAATAACATAACAACTTTATTAGTAATTTGCTATTTCATCAATTTTATTACAATCTATGCAAATGGATTTCAAGGGATAGAGAGTGCCAAATCAGATAGTGAAAGATACACAGTGGATTTAAAAGGTTGTGCTGTGTTTGAGAGGCAATGTGTACAGTTAGATGAAGATTTTGATATCTTGTCTTGTGCGTTGAACATAACTCATAATAATAAAACTCAGGTGCCCTTTTCATGTCAACATAAAATATGGACACTCCAAAATAAATTGCTTGAAAAAAGTTATATAGACTACAAATTAAAAGGACCATGCCAAGAAGAAACCATAATTTCTGATTGTCTAAACCCAAGTTCTAACTCACTTGATTGTATACTAAAACGGAAACCAATTTTAAAGAATAGAATTTGTCAAAGAACAATATATCAATTAGAATCATTAATATTTAATGATTGGCAGATAACTGGCAACTTTTTAAAGAACTGTTTAGATGATATTAAAGCACACAGTTGTGGTAGAATTCCATCAGATCCTAAAAGTCTTTCCCAGACATTTACATTAAAATGCCTTCAAAGTCTTGGAGATAAATTACGACCAGAATGTCAATCAGAAATTGTGGCATTGAAAGAGATGAAATATACTACTTTGCAAATAGATAGACTTATATTTGCAGCATGTAATATTGATCAGAAAAATTTCTGTCCAGATGAAGTACCAGATTCACTGTTAATGTACAAATGTCTAGTGAGACATAAATATGAAAATGGTAAAAAAATTGTTTGTTTCTTTTTGTTTTATATTGTATCCAGCATATTGTAGAAGTGTAGGGAGAAAGAATCTAGTGTTAAAACAATCTGTTGTCCAAACACCATCAAATTATTACAACATTGTTTTGAGTTGAACTCAATGCTGAAATTGGTCTTAAAGCAGAGTGAGAAAATGAAAACAATTCTTTCCCCTGGGTAGTAATTTGGCTTGATGATGTATCCTACACTTAACAGGGTAGGAAGGGGGAACCTAGTGCAAAGACACTACTCCCATTAAGATATGTCTGTTCCTCACTTTCCACCTAATTCTGAAGACATTGCATGTTCAACTCTACACCACATTTTGCCTCGTCACAAGACTGAGTTAATCAAAATGTTCAATATTTAATTTCCTTGAGTGGTAATCAAATTCAAAACCTTTCAAATTACATTTACACAATACACTTGTATAGGGACACAATCATGCAATTGATTGTGGTGCACCAAGATTGGTCTCTAGTAATTTGGTAATGCCATCTAGGGAAATTCAGAAATTTGGTGCCTATAAATCCCTGTGCAATAAGAACCTCTTTGATTTGCATCATACTTTGAAAGTCATGTCTTTGATTCTTTTTAACATTACCAAATATTTTCTTGATTACAGCTATGACAAAACAGTGTCAAGACCAATTATTTTACATACAAAGAAATATGATAATGAATTATAAAATGAGCAAGGGTCTAGTAAAATCTTGTAAAGAAGATATTCGTAAATATCATTGTAGGAAAGGTGTTGTTGAAGATAAAGACGTAAGACTTGCACAAATTTTACTGTGTCTAGAAAATATATCACGAGTAGAAAGCACAAACATTTCTCCAGAATGTATGGCGGAAATGATTGATCATAGAAAAATGCTCATGGATGATTATAGATTATCTCCAGAACTTATGCAAAATTGTGCTAATGATATTACAACATTATGTAGAGGTATTGAATCTGGAGGACGCACAATACATTGTTTAATGGAACATGCTAGGCCAAGGAAAAGGAAAGATAAAAGAATTAGCTTACCTTGTCAGAGGTCATTAGAAATATTGGTACAAGAAGCAGATCCTGGTGAAGACTGGAGGGTTGATCCTATTCTAAGAAAAGCTTGCAAACCTGTTGTAGATAGAGCTTGCCGGGAAGTCAATGGGGGTAATGGTAGAGTTATGTCCTGCCTTATGGAAAAATTAGGTACAGCTCTAATGACAACTGATTGTGAAACTGCATTGTTACAAATACAGTACTTCATCTCAAGAGATTTTTTACTTGATCCTCAGTTATATAAGGCTTGTAAATTTGATGCTGTCACACAGTGTAAAGCAAAATTGAAATGGGCTGATATAAATGAACATCCATCTGAGAAAGATCCCTTAATACTACCTTGTTTATATAACTATGCATATAATTCAGAACTCAGAGGTATACTTAAGCCAGTCTGTGAACAACAGGTAAGAAGGGTGATGAGGCAAAGAGCTGTAAGTGTGGATTTGCTTCCTGAAATAGCAGACACTTGTATGGACGACTTGGCCAATATTTGTTTTGAAAATCCTGGTAAAGGTGAAGAAATAATGTGCTTGCAAAACAAAATTAAAGAATTATCACCCAAGTGTAGGGAAGTTGTCTCAAATTTTACAGAAACTCGAAGTGATCATATTGAACTAAATGTTGTTATAAGTACTAATTGTAGAGTTCCTATAGAAAAATTGTGTACTTCTCAATTAAGAAGCAAAAAGGATGAGGACGATGTATTGGACTGCCTAATAACACACAAAAATGATGCAGAGGTCAAAGCTAATGTAAAATGTAGGGCTGCAATTGAACATGAACAATTAATCTCACTTAAAAACTATAGGTTTACAAGAAAATTTAAAAATGCTTGCAAATCATATGTTGTAAGATTCTGTCCGAGGGCTCTAACAAAGGTACAAGTTGTGATGTGTTTGAGTGAAATAATAAGAAATGATACAATTTCTAGAAGAAAACACACAATTTACAAGGAATGTCGTCAACAACTTCGAAGTCAACTGTTTCAACAAAAAGAAAGTATTGACTTAGATCCTGATCTTAAAGATGCATGCAAAAAAGATTTGCTAGATTTTTGTCCATCTGTACCTCATGGGGAATCAGCCGCCTTGGAATGCCTTCAAACAGCAAAAGGAAAATTAAGCGAAAATTGTAAAAAAGCTTTATTTGTTGTGAGGAAACAAGAGTTTTCAGATAATGGCATCGACTATCATTTGATAACAAGCTGCAGTGATATGATAGATATGTATTGCCACAAAACTGAACCTACAGTTCTCTTAGATTGCTTAAAAGTAAGTAATTCGTTATAACTTTTTTATATAAATTTAAAGAATGGCTATATGATTTTTTTTAGCTTTTCACTGTATTCTGCATGTAACAGTGCAGAAAGAGAGGCGAAGGGAAATTAGCTACTTCGCTCTTCACTTTTACAACCAATTTTTCTAACTCTTTTTGTAACTCAACGCCTTACTTTTTCTTATCAACGAAGGAAATAAAAATAATTCATTCCCCTGAGAAAGAATCGAACCCACTGTGGTTTACAGTCGAACAGTTTGTTGCTGCGTCACGACGATCCCATACATCATTCAATATATATATTTTTAACTTCACGCTGTATCCCACATATGGCAGGATAGGCAAAGGGAACCTGAAAACCTAGTGTTAAGACACTCCTCTATCAAAATACTTTCGTTTGCCATTTTCCGGCGAATTCTTAAAGCATTGCTTATTGGGTGAATTTGGGTGTGGAATTGAACCTGCACCACGACGGCCTTCAAGTTAAATATTTAAAAATCATTTTTGTCAGTTTTAAAGTGTTCACACATAAGAATTCCAAATTTTAAAAACTTGTGAAAATCTCCCTACGGAGATATTTATCATAAGTAAGTTGTAACACGCGTATAAGGATTTCGACATAGCTTAATGAGAACGTATGGCTTAGTGGTAGAAGTGCTTGGACGGTTTCCAAAAGGCACAGGTTCTCTAAAAAAGTATTTTAGAAATAATTTCAATAACATTTTTGCAGGCACATCGTCAAGAAGCAGATTTCAGTAACACTTGTAAGATTGTTGTCGTCAATAGAATGATAGAACAAAACATGGACTATCGTTTGAACAACAACTTGCAGAATGCTTGTAAAGGAGATATTAAAAAGTTTTGTATGCATGTAATTGGTAAGTAAAAATTTTGTGAATGAAATGTTTATTTTCAGGTTCCCATACTTGAAATGATACTTAATCCTAAAAGGATCACTTTGTATTTCCTAGAATACAATAATTACCCGCTTGCATTTGCTCTTAATACTCAAGTTTGTATTTTTTCTTAAATTGTACTTCCCATTGACCTACAACCCTGAAAGTAATATAAAACCATCGGTGGGCAAATACCTACTTTACAATTTTTTTATTATTATTCTTTTCTTTTTAAATACTTCTTTTTTTAAAATTTGTTATAAAGAAACATTTTGTTAATTAGAATTAACCTACCAAGAATATGAAAATATTTTTAAAGTAAAACCTTAAATCCTTACATTGCATGTATATTCAAAGTTATGATTTGATGTTTTGAGTACTAAGTACTAAACTATGTCATTTTGTCTTCTAATTTTTAACCGATTTTCGTTAGGAGGAAGTTATCAATTCAACTATTTTTGTTTTTATGATACGCGATCATGGGATCCGGTTGAAGTCGCTTTTTTTTGTTAAAATTGTAATTGTTCTATATATACATACTTTAAATCGCAAACCGGCTAACTCCATCAGTATAAACTTTTGCAAAAGTTACAAGGCGTTGTTATTTATAGCAGATCATATATTAAAAAAAATTACGTTGGTTTTAGTTGTATATTTTAATAATTAGTATCGAAGAAATTACATAATGTTTTCAGTGTCTCAATAAAGTTTATACAAATGGATTTAGCTAGTTTGCGATTTATGGTCGGTCGGTCGATATGTAACGTTTGAAATTAACTTTTTTTTTCTAGTTAACGAACCTCAAGATGTAGAACTTCAAGGCAAAATGTTGTATTGTCTAAAAGATAAATTTAGAGAATCCAAACTAGAGAAAACTTGTGAAAATGAGTTAGCAAATGTTTTGAAAGAGCAGGCCTTGAATTATCGTCTTGACCCACTCTTAGGAAAATTGTGCAAGGCCGAAATTCAAACAATATGCTCCGTACCTAATGATTCTATTACCAATTCTGATGGACAGGTGATTTTGGAATTTGAATCTTATATTACTATTTTTTAATTTACTACTAAATATTCAATGAGAGAATTTGACCATTATTTTTACAGCAGTACAGATATTAATGTCATTATATTATTAATTGAATTTAATACTGTTTTTTATTTAAACAAAATAATTATGCAAAATATGTTGTTTGATTCAACAAGTGTAAATAAAAATTCTATGTTAACTTTTTTTATAACTGTCTTTTTCTTTTCAAATAAAATTTTTGTAAAGTACATCTATTATAAAGTATATAGTTTTTAAGTTACTCAAATATATATATATTTTTATTTTTATTTCAAGGTTGAAGAGTGTCTCAAAAATGCACTTTTAAGCCGCAAAATCGTTTCGGCAGAATGTGCCCGGGAAGTAGTACAGATTATAGAAGAAACTGAAGTGGACATTGAGGCTGATCCACTCTTGGAACGAGCCTGTGCTTTGGACTTGCTGAAGTACTGTAAAGACTTGGAACATGGTGCTGGAAGAAGTAAGATTTTTAATAGTGATCTGATTATTGCACTAACATCATTGTTAGGTATATTGAATATTAAAAAAGAATATAAATAAGCAAACTAAAATAATTATGTTTTTTCCTTGATACACTTAAACAAAATATTTCAAGCGAACAAAGCCGCGCGGGGGCCGCTAGTATTAAATATAATGGCTGTAGAATGATACAAAGATATAAAACTTTTACTTAAGTAATATAGTTAACAGTAATGCTAATATTAATGTATCTTACTTTTTTATAATGATGTGCCAGATGGGAATTATTTACATGTTTATTTTAAATACTTTTTTTTCTACAGGACTGAAATGCTTGAAGATAATTCTTAATGATAGCAACAGAAAACTCGAAACGGAATGTCAAAAAGAATTATCAAGTAGACTTGAGATGTACAGATATGTTGCATCAGTAAGTATATTTTATAATTTTCCAATAAAATGTTGATAAAAATAATGACCCAGGACTTTGTATACAATGACATTTTATTCTACTTTTATTATTTTATATTAATTTTGGTTTCAGGTAAATGTAATAGAGAACCTTGGTGATATGTATGATGAGATATCAACCTCACCTTCCAAGAAGTACTTTTTAGTTGTAGGCATTTCAATTGTAGGTTTAGTTTTTATATTTGGTTTATACTGTGGTCGTATGACAAAGAAAGCTATGTATATAAAAAGAAAATAGATAAATTGTATATATTTATAGTAAAAATATTTTTTTAGCGTTTATTCTTTCCACTCTGCAATTTTATCATAATCCATATCTTCTAACCCATCCAGTTCTTTTTTCACTACAGAAGTATCAGTGGATTGTTCCATTTTAGGTTCAACTTTAATATCACCTTTCAAAATCTTTTGACTCTCTTCAAAAAACTGATTTGGATGATTAATGCCCAATCCAAAATCTGTATTGTGCACTGCGTCAAAATATTTACTGCAAGCTATTTGGTAGTGTCCCTTTTTAGCCATGTCCACTATATCATTAGCAGCTGTAAAATATGCAAATTAATTAATGTAAGAAAAATAAAATTTAATTAAATTATACAAAAAGGGATTTTTATTACCTTGACCCTCAAACCCATATCCTTTCAGCTTATTTTTCAAGATCCCATTATCACAGTGTCTGAATGGACAGCCATGACATTCTCCTGGGCCAACATTTGTATTAATTATTTTTAAACAATTAAAAGGTGTATAATTTTTCTTACTGCCTTCTTTACCATAGTTATATCTGACATTATATGCATATTGTTTTTCAAATTTATCTAATTCCATAATTTTAGTAAATTCTTCTCTCCAAAATCTGAGAGAATCTTCAAGTGTTACACCTATTCCTTTAATGAAGAGTCCATATTGTAATCTTCCCCCGTGCTTAAGATGGTGGGCTAAACGCAACTGTTCATGTAATTGTTTCATACATAAAGGAAAAGATTTTACAGATAAGGAATCTATACTTTCAATTGGAATTATTACTTTAGCATCATTAGTGTAATCATTTCCTGAATATGATTGATGTAAACCTTTAAGTAAAGATACAAGTCGTTCATCTTGTTCTATTTCTCCTAAATGATGACTTGCAACAGCTAAACTCTGTCGAAGGTGCATCCTATATTGTGCTGAAAGAACAGATATAAAATCTTTATGAGGTATATAAGCATAACCACCTTTAAGATAAACTTTTCTGGATTTAACTAAATCAAGCACTTCATAAAATTTTACTTTATAGAATTTAAATGATTCTATATTCTGGTTATTTTGAAAATGTGTTGATTCTCTCAAATATTTCATAATTTCATCTTTTTCTTCATTTGATATGCTTGTATAACAAAGATTGTTCAGTTTAAAAAATGAATCTATAGCATCTGATTTCATTGTCATAAATCTCATTTTGAATAGTTCCAATTCTCTTGAAATAAACCAACGGCGTAGCTCCTCAGTTCTACAGTAAGCTAATCTTAAAATAAAATGAGCTATGTGATCTTTCCGTCTAGCTTCTAAGTCAGATTCGAGGGTTCCACAACCAGATCTTTCACAAAGTTTTGCGTAATACTTTAATCCTTGGTTCCTTAAATCGTTTATCACGAAATCTGTCCACTCTTGGGAATACACCCGGAGACCTTTCAAAGTTGTGGCAGTAGCTAAAGATCTTAACAGCGTTAATCTTTCTAGTGCTAGCGTTTCAAAAGCTTGTAAAGATATATTTTCAGTTGGTGGAATTTTATACATTTGTAAATCATGAGGATAACACTCTATTAGACTACTTGTAACGACTGTTTTAGTAGATTTTCGTTTTATTTTGAAGTCCATAATGATACTGAATGAAATGGTTTATTTGGCAAATATTAGTAAAATTAGTAAAACTTCTGTATTTAAAAAATGAAACTATTATGATATTTTGGCGCTAAATTATACGTACTGTCATATTGTCAAGTGTCAATGTGATATTACCACAGAACACATACCCAAAGGATATTACTGTACTGGTAAAAGTTCAGAAAATAAAAACACTTCAAAGAACGAACTAAAAAGTAAAAAAATATTTTCTATAAAGTAGAACGTACTTTGATTTTGGTAAACAAAAACATTATATTGTATTGACAATAATATTGTGTGTATGGATAGCCTAATAATATAAAAATAAACAACTTATCCAGAGTACAAATAGGCATTTAATTATCTTGTAAATATATTAAAATAAAACGTCGGATATCAAATTATTTATTTCAACCTATTCAACCAGTGATCCCATCTTACACCCAGCCATCCAACCAGTTACACCCATCTTACTGGTGCCGTACTTTTAGAGTGCCAAACACAGATAATATATTTGTTTCATGTATTTCTTATTAGAGTTTTAACATTTACCTGTCAAATTAGTCAAGTGACTGTGACATGACATAGATTTCGTGTCATGCTATGGGTATTGAGCATTTGAATTTAATTTAGTCTAAATGCTTAGTTAGTTACAAATGATTTTATATATACAAGGAATGTAAAATGTTTGTTTAGACTTAACTTTCATACAATATTTATTTATTGTTTTTGCTTTGTGCATTTAACAAAGCCTATTAAAATGGTTACAAACAAGTTGCAGTCGTCATTGGACGACTTAGTTCAATATACACAATTATTCAAGCCTGTGGCTACTATATTGCAAGGGACAGTGCTACCTTTCTTGATTATTTATCCAATAATATTTTATTTTTGGATATTTGTATACGGTTTTAATGAAAACTTTGAAGCGGGTTTTGTTATAGTATCAGTGGTAGCTATCATACAAATACTCATTTGCCTCTGTTGTTATTGGAGTGTACACATTCAATGTTTTTTGTCTTGTACACAAGTAAGTATAATTTAACGTTTTAGTTATATTTTTGAATTTGAACGATTTAAAAACAAAACATTTCGTTTTTAGGTTAAGGATCCTTTACAAGCAGAAATTGTTAAAGTAGTTCCTACTTCGAACAATGGTTTTTCAGAAATAGTTAAGCTTCATCATACAAAGGTAATATTTTAAAAATTATTTTTATTATATACATATATAACAAAATTTTTAGATACATTAATTATATTTATTTGTAGTCTACCAAAAAAGATAATCTTAATCCAGATGTTTGGTTTACATTTCAAAAAAGTAAATATGTTTATGATTGGGATAAAAAGTCATTTTTCACAATAGAATTTCCTTCTAATAAAACATATGAGGAATATGTAGAGTCTAAAGGATATTTGGATGATGAATCATTGGATATTGCTGATAAAGAATATGGAAAAAATGAAATGGTCATGGTAAGAGTACAAAATTTAATACATAATATAATTAATAGAATATAATGTCCTTAATATATAATCTTTATAGTTTCTACCATTTTAGGTTGTACCAGAATTCATGGAACTCTTTAAGGAGAGAGCAACAGCACCATTTTTTGTATTTCAAGTATTTTGTGTAGCTTTATGGTGCCTTGATAAGTATTGGTATTACTCTATATTCACTCTTGTCATGTTGGTAATGTTTGAATGCACTCTTGTACAGCAACAGTTGAGGAACATGGCTGAAATTAGAAAAATGGGGAACAAGCCTTATAATATACATGTATACAGGAATAGAAGGTGGCGCCAAATAGTTAGCGATCAATTGTTACCAGGTGATATTGTATCACTCACTCGCTCCCTTACTGATAACTTAGTCCCTTGTGACATACTTCTATTGAGAGGTTCTTGTATAGTTGATGAATCCATGTTGACTGGGGAAAGTGTCCCACAAATGAAAGAGCCATTAGAAAATGAGAAAGATCTTAAACAAAACTTAGTTGTAGAAGGTGATGGTAAATTGCATATGTTGTTTGGTGGTACTAAAATAGTCCAGCATTCTTCACCCAGTAAAACTATGTCTACAGGACTTAAAGCACCTGATAATGGTTGTATAGGATATGTCATTCGTAATGGTTTTAATACATCACAAGGAAAACTGCTTAGAACTATTTTGTTTGGTGTCAAGAGAGTTACTGCTAACAATTTAGAGACATTTGGCTTCATTCTATTCCTTCTCATATTTGCCATTGCTGCAGCAGCATATGTATGGATAAAGGGTTGTGAGGATCCTGAAAGAAATAGATACAAACTATTTTTGGAATGTACTTTAATATTAACATCTGTAGTTCCTCCTGAATTGCCAATTGAATTATCATTGGCTGTAAACACTTCTTTACTATCATTATCAAAACTAGCAGTATATTGTACAGAACCATTTAGGATACCTTTTGCTGGAAAAGTTGAAATATGTTGTTTTGACAAAACCGGCACATTGACTAGTGATAATTTGGTAGTAGAAGGAGTTGCAGGTATAGGGGACCACACAGATGCTACTGTTATACCATTATCAGAAGCTCCAATTGAAACAATACAAGTGTTAGCGACTTGTCATTCGTTAGTACAATTAGATGATGGCGTTGTCGGGGATCCTCTTGAAAAGGCTACTTTAAAGGCGGCGGAATGGAACCTCACTAAAGGTGATGCCGTTGTACCAAAAAAGGGAAAGTCACCCGCTTTGAAAATCGTTCATAGAAATCATTTTGCGAGTGCTTTAAAAAGAATGTCGGTAGTTGCTGGCTACCAAGTCAATGATCGAGGGTTTCTAGAAACTCATTATATAAGCAGTGTGAAGGGGGCCCCTGAGACAATAAAAACAATGTTAAAAGAAGTTCCTAGCCATTACGACCACGTGCACTTAACTCTGTCCAGACGAGGTGCGAGAGTGTTGGCATTAGGCTATAGAAATTTAGGAAAGCTGACATCGCAAGACATTAGAGATTTATCTAGAGAAGATGTAGAATCCGACTTGACTTTCGTCGGATTTGTTATTATATCGTGTCCTTTGAAGAGTGATTCCAAGAAGGCGATTGCTGAAATTGTCCACGCGTCACACTCGGTGGTAATGATTACCGGTGATAACCCTTTGACCGCGTGCCATGTTGCCAAAGAACTGAAATTCACACAAAAGAGCGACGTACTGATTCTTACCAAATCTGAAACGGAATGGATGTGGAAATCTATTAATGAGACAGTGGAACTTCCGGTCCAACCGTTTAAAACGTCGAAGGAGCTAACAAAAAAATACGATCTGTGCATAACCGGGGAAGGACTTAAATATTTAAATGACAATTTTAATAAGTTTTTATTAGAAATTATAGCAAATATAAAAGTGTTCGCTAGATTTGCCCCAAAACAGAAAGAATTTATTATTGTGACACTGAAATCTTTAGGGTACGTGACACTTATGTGTGGCGATGGAACCAACGACGTAGGTGCATTGAAACATGCTGACGTAAGTTCCTTAGTTTTTTTTCTAATTATGCTTACTACAGTATAACTATGCTTACTATAGTATACCACTCGGGGCAATTTTTCATTTCCTCGCTGTGGTAACGAGGCACAGCGTGGCGTTGTGTTCCGCCACACAACACGCAACGCTTCAAAATACAGCGGAAAATGACAACGAAAATGGGGACTCTGCCTATCCTTCTATGTGCGGTGTACAGCGTGAAGCTAAAATTTTGTGTATAACTAACACATGGGTTGTTTTATTAAAAAAATACGACGTGTAAACTTCTTAAAGATGACTCGTTTCTCGATGAAGCGTCTAGTTCCCATATCAATTAAATTATAGGTACATTCACTACACGCTACTATAAAACTTTTTACGTCGTTAAAACTTGTGTTGTTAGCACCTCTTTAGCAACTTTATTTCTCGTCATTTTTTATCATTTTCTTATTATGGCTTTATTTATCTACTTAAATAAATAAGATTAAATATGCTGTATCGTTATTATTATTATTATTTTAATAACAGAGCTACTACACAATATAGTGGGAAAGTGTCTTATTGGAAACGGAGTGTTTACTACACTAGGTTCCCAGACTCTCTCTGCAGTACAGTTAAAAGCTCTAAAACAAAAGCTAGTTAAAAAATAGTTTAAAAAAGTTAATATTTATTTATACAAAGTATAAGAATGATATGTTTATAGAATACTTATAAAATCATTTTATCTTTAAAGGTGGGTGTAGCAATTCTCGCAAATGCACCCGAACGTCTGAAGGAGAGGCGTGAAGAGCGTCCAGAACCAGAACCACGTAGGCCATTACAGCTCAGGGAACATCGCGACGCTCGAGCTGAAAGCCGGGCTGAAGCTGCAGCCAGACTACGAAGAGCCATAAAGAAGCTGGAGGAGGATGATCAGCCCCAATTAGTTAGATTGGGCGATGCGAGTGTCGCCGCGCCGTTTACTAGCAGGCTCTCTAGTATATTATGTAGTAAGTATTGTTTTGTGATGCTTTTTTTATGTGTTGTATTACGTCACAGAAATAGTTTGTGTCTTTTGTTTGTTTCTGACTTTTTTAATAATAAAAATTCAAAGCACATTTTTATCTTTCGAGATTCTATACAATAAAATATTTTAAGATCAAAAATGTTGAGGCCGTCGTAGCACAGTGGGAGAACATCTGAGGCTAAAGCATCTGGTCTAAGGCCTTGGTTGAGAGTTCGATTTTCTTTCCCGGGACTATAAGTTATAGTTAACTAGTTTCAATTCCTACAATTGTCAAAACATTAAACTACAATTGTCAAAATCAATTTTAGTTTTATTTAATGTTTCCAAAGTATTAATAATAAAATATTTCTTTACAGTCTGTCACATCATAAAGCAAGGTCGCTGTACTCTCGTCACTACTTTACAAATGTTTAAAATCCTAGCTCTTAACGCGCTCATCCTGGCGTACAGTCAATCTGTATTATATTTGGATGGCATTAAATTCAGTGACACTCAGGCAACACTACAAAGTTTACTTTTGGCTTCTTGTTTCCTTTTTATATCGAGATCGAAGGTAAGAATATTATTTAATTTAACATTTTTAGTGTTATTCCATATTAAAGATGGAAATATATTTTTTTAGAAAAACATATCGAATTTTGAATGTAGCTCGAATCCGCGCAATTGTGCAAGTGCAACTATAAAAGTTTCATAAATTTTATAACTATTAATTGGTAACTGTCAATGTTTATCATTACTAAATTTTTATCAATCAGGCCATTTAAAAAAACGCAACCTTTATTAGATCACTTTATTTTCCTTCTGTATGTCTATTCAAACAATTTCTTTTATATAAAAAAATATTATTAATATTAAAAATCTTATTAATATTTAAATTTTATTATGTACAATATCATAAGGAACCTTGTTTAAATTAGGATATGTATTTAAAATTTCTGTGATGTGTAAGTAACTGTGCAACTTGATTGATTTTTGGATCACTTTCTGTTTTATCATTTTATAATTTATTGTATTGTTTGTTAGTTTTAAAAATATTGTTTTTTAAGCAACTTGTGTTAATTTGAATTAATATTTTTTCTTTCAGCCTTTGAAACATTTATCCAAACAGCGGCCTCTGCCTAATATCTTCAATGTGTACACAATAGTCACCGTGCTCGCACAATTCGCAGTTCACTTTATTTGTCTCGTGTATTTAGTTCGTGAAGCCACAGCCAGATCGCCTGACAGGTATAAAATATTTTCTTAAATAGTTTTTCATCTTTATTCTTTTACGAGAAGACCCAGTGTTAAAACATATTATTCTCCGTTTTGCGTTTTAGACTACTACTAGTTTTTTTTCTCTTACCAGATGATCAAAATAATTTAAAATATAATAATTGTTCTTCTCACGTTTACAGTCGCAGCTACTCGCGTAAATATATCTTTAACGCTATAAAGCTGAACACTTTGTATGGGCGACCGCGCTAATCTTGGGGAATTCCTTGTATGCATTAAATGTCCTTTTTATGTCCATTTATCGAGGATGGCGAAAGCACATCACATTGATTGCTTCAATGTACCCCACTGTACCTGCGGTCAATTTATAATAATTTATATTTATTTGCTTGACCTTTAAACTAATAATATTATATAATTTTTAATTTTGTTCTTTACATATTTTTATTTCATTAGTATTTTTTAAAGTATATTTTAAATATTGATTCCAAGTATAAATTTTCCTCACTTAATATGTTAAATTGTTTATAAGTTTTATTATATTCAATTTTATTATATGACATCATTCTAAATCCTATATGGTGTATTCTGTGATGTGATTAAGAGGAAAAAATCTGTTTTTCCATTATGAATTATTTATTCCATTGTTTATAAGAAAACTCAATTGTACTTTTATTATATTGTTAAATACGAGAATGAAATATATTTAATTATAGCTGTAAATTAATTTCATAAATTATATTTTATATTATTATCTCTATCTGTATATTATTATAATTTAAATATTAAAAACATTTTATGAATTTTAGGGATACAAAACCTAAATTAGATATGGATTTAGCAGAGGATGAAGAGCAAGTGTTCACTCCAGATTTATTAAACAGCACTGTTTATATTATATCTATGGCACTTCAAGTATCAACGTTTGCAATCAATTATAGGGTATGTTATATTTTAAAAAACGTTTTTTTAATCGATTTCAAAAAAGCACGACTTCGATTTCGTTCTAAAATAATGACACATATTAAATAATTAATTAAATTAACATATTTTTTCTTTCAGGGTGAACCATTTATGGAAGGTTTGAAGGACAATAAGCCACTTTTATACAGTATCCTGGTATCAGGAGGCGCTGTCCTGGCGCTAGCGACGGGCGTGTTCCCTGATTTATCCAATTTGTTTGAAATTGTTTATTTCCCACCTGATGTGAGTATTTTGTATGTTTTAGTGTGTTAGGCAGAGAGTGTTTATATTTTGCTTAGTTATATTTTCTTGTATTTTTAGATTTTGCGATGTATTTCGTACATAGCAGGATAGCCAGAGGGAACTTAGTGTTAAGACTCTCCATTCGCAATACTTTCGTTCAACATTTTTACGTGGAATTCTTGAAGCATAGCGTGTTTAGTGGCGGGACTCAACGCTGCGCTTTGCCTCTTTACCAGAGCGAGGAAATGAAAATATTAACTCTTGCATTCTCCCGAGTGGCAATCGAATCTACGACCGTCGCATTTATAGACGCATGCTTGTGCTTCTGCATTACAACGTTATGATATATTATATTAAGTTAATCGTTTCGATGTTACTTGGACTGTTACTTCAAACTATATTATAACTATTTTTTTCTTTTTTCAGTATCGAGTAATTGTCGTGCAAGTGTTAATAGCGGACATGGTGTTCGCTTATCTGGTTGATAGAATTTGTCTTTGGTCGTTTGGTGATGCCCGTGCCTAAAGAAGATACCTACAAAATAATATATGTATTACAGTGTGAATTCTATATAACGATACTAAAGGGTCGCTGGACGTTAAATGGCAATATAACACTAATTCGTACCTATTATAATTATTATCAACCAAGTACGCATTTTATATATGTATATCAAATATTTAAAACTAATAAAATATTGGCTGTATATTTTTATACATGTAGTATGTGTTTATTATTATAGCTCATTATATGTACGTCTTTGCAAATTCATCAAAATATGGAAACCAAAAAACCATTTCTTAGTGATTTTCGTACATATAATATGATGACTACAGTAGAGTTGTTTTGGTTTTTATTAACAACCACTGCGGTGTCAATAAAAATGAAACCAACTAAACTAGAAGGATTTTGACGCTTTAGTGAGTTCGTAGTTGAATCGAGTAATGTTGTATATAGATTTTACACTGTATTTATATAACTTTGATGTTTTTGTATACTTCAAAAATTGTAGTTTTTGTCTTTTAGCTGCAACGAAATATATAGAGGTACCTACAGTGTTGTTATTTCATTTTCAATAAGTTATATTTATTTAGGCGGTTTTCAATGCGACGGTGTACGAATTATATATTAAAAAAAGATGTATGGAATTATTAGAAGGCAAAGCTAGATGTGTATATGATATTAAAAAAGATTATTTGTACGGATTATAAGAAGAGATAAATATATTGAATATACTGACTTTTATTCCAATATGCTACATTTTATACATAATCTAATTTAAGAATACACAATATAAGAAGGTTGACATTTTTCTATATATTTCACTAGTTATTATGTAACTAACTTGCAAAGCAACGAACTGTTATTAAATAAAAAAATGAATTTTGTATACGTTTTATGTGTTCGCAATAATTCCAATACCTGTTGTGGCTGTATCTGTACGCAATACGGTCGGTGACGGCGCGTGTACAGCTCAAATATATGCATTTAATACAATGTAAATGTGTGTTGGTCTTTTATTTATGAGAAATAAATGTGTAGTGAATTGTTATGACGTTTTATTTTTGTATTTGTTATATAATTTTAATCGATTTCATGGTGCATAGTTTTTTACAAGAATTTTTCGGCAACTTAAAATTTCATAGAAACTAATGGATGTATTCTTGGAACTGTCCTTGGAACATATACCTAACTTAATAGGCTTTAGTGTTTGTTTGCACATCGGATAGTATGAATAGGACTAGGTTTAATCTTATCAGATAGTTTTTTATACGCAATCAAGAAAGAAACGCCCAAGACCGAAACTCATCAAATTTCAATCGTACATCTTTTAAATATAAAAATATGAAAATTAAATAATTATTTTTATTATTTTCTTTGCTATAATATCTTATAATAATAACTATAATAATTTTCGCCAGTGAACGCATTTGAATGGACAAATAGACACGTTCAGATGCGAAAATTCATAGTCTAGAGATGCTTTAATGTTTTAAACTTCCATAGTCAAGGCCACCGTACAACAGGCTTTCTAATCCCTGACCCAATTCCAGATCTTTGTAGCCTCCGTATTCGAGCAGTCCACCGGAGTATGCATAGTCATCATTGAGAATGGGGGCAATGGGAGCTGCGATGGGCGCAATCTGTTCATAGACTGGTTGGACGATTTGCTTGGAAACGACTGGAGCAATAGGATAAGATATAGTTTGGGGGTGGACAGCCTGGCCGATGCGTTTGACGACTGCGTTGAAGCCTCGCGCCGCGTCCGCCGTGTACTCGACGACGCGCAGGGTGCCGTCGGGTTCGGTCAGCGAGTATGAGCCCTTCACCACGTCGCCTTCGCGCACTTCCGATTGGGCTTTGTTATCTCCAGTGTGAGGGTCATTTACCGCATAGTTGAATTCATAGCGTGGCACAGACTAAAAAATGAAATTCTTAAATTAAATATCAAAGTCCTTGTAAGCTTATATAATTTGATACTTTATAATTCATATGAAATAATCGAAGCCGTTGTAGCGCAGAGGCACAAGGGTGCGATTTTAAATGCGATAATTGTGGGTTCGATTCCCACTCCGGGGAGTGAAATATTAATGATATTATTTCTCCGCTCTGGGGACGTGCAAAGTCGGGAACGGAAGTATCTTAACACTAGGTTTCCCGATTCCCTCTGCCTACCCTGCTATGTGCGAGATACATCTGTGTGTTTTTTAGGATACTGTACTCTTAACACTATAATAATCAAGAACTAACGTAGCTCTCCACAATTGGCGCCACTTCATATCCTCCATAAGGCGCAGCCGCCACTGTCGCGATGAGGGAAGCGAGCTATAAAGATGAAAGAAATATTACTTTATTGTATATTCTATGTATTTTATATTTATGATTATATATTTTTTTAATTCACAATTTCATTAAATCAGCAAAAAATTCAAACAAAAAACATTATAATAACAACTTACCGCAAGGAGGACGTACATTTTCAGTAACAAATATTTTTCACTTGGAACGTAGCTATATAAGTAACAACAACATGTGTCTAATACTGAAACACAGCGAAAGCCAGTTTTATAGTCACACATTGGTTAACTCCTGATTATCCTTCAGTTTTTCACGCTCATTGACTATTCGTTGAACGCGGTTTGTACCATTTTCGTAATATCTTAAAATTAGGATCCACTAACCGTTTTATTTATCACTTGTATGTAATATCTTATATTAAAATATAAGTAAAATTTGAAGAACCATATCGCACAGCAATCAATTCAAATATCAACGGTTTCAGAAATAAAATATGTAACATTGCAACTAGTTTTTAATAATTGTCTTAAAGCGTGGGAACATTTCCACGTTCCTTTTATGTGACATATTTTTACTTAATATATTTTTTTATTTTTATGTAATTTTATTTGCATCATGTTACAAGCTATGAATTCTAGTTTACGTTGTTATAGAACGCTTATTCAAAATATATTTTTTTGTCTATCTATTCTTTTAATTTTTATTTGGATCGGATATAATTACTTATTTACTTTTCATTACGATTTTTATGTAAGATCAGCAATTACGACGGATTACTTAGGGTACTAAACAAGGCACACTTCTATCATGTTCATATATTCATATAATCATACAAAAGTAAAAATATGATTATATTTGATGCTACAATTCTGGAAAAAGAAAAAAAATAAAAAAGATAAACATTAAACATATAATATTAAAACAAGAAAACACGTTTTTCCAATTACAATCACAAATAGGTATAATGATACAGTAAAATTATTAATTTATGCCCATTTTAGTTACGATATGAAGGCAGTTGCATGTATGTATGTTAATAATCTGTGCAAATAACGTTAAGACATCTTCATCGGTCAATAAATTAATGTTAGGTTCATTAATTAGATTATTAGAGGCCATCGTGGCGCTGGAGCGTAAGGGTGTGACTGACTGTAACGTCTGGATAATGAATTATTATTTATTAATATTTAATATTTTCATTTCTTCGCTCTGGTGTCAATGCAAAGCGCGGCGTTGAGTTCCGCCACTTAACACGGAATGCCTCCAGAATTCAGCGGAAAATGGGGAACAGAATGTCTTACAACTAGGTTCCCTCTCCCTACTCTGCTGTGTGCGCGATACATCGGGACGCTAAACTAAAATATAATGTAAAATACTACCATAATTAAGAATATAAAGTAATTATACGGAAAAGATTCTACGATTCATTCGTTGTAGAATCTTTTCATGTAAAAAAATGTAATTCATTAAGCTTATGCTGTATCGGGCTCGTTGTAACTTGTAGCTATATAACAACGAACAATAGAAACGTATTTTAACTATAAATTAACTATAATTCAAGTAGGTATACCTCTACCTATAACTTATAGATTTTTTTCTTGTATATTCAAACACTGAAACTGAAACGTGAACGTGACGAACTTCTTTCATAATATACTTGATGATTGTTTTATATAGATAAATGTTGTCTGTCTGTTAAATATAAAATAAAATTAATTAAAAATAAAACTTAATTCACCAAGTCAGATTTGAGCGCATCGTTTACAATTTATATTCGGGTAGGCCACTAGGTCCCTATGAGCTAACACTCGTTCACCCACTTGCTCGCTCTTAATTCGAAGTGTTTAAGAACTTTTACTTCAAAACTTCGTTCCCTGGGGTCGTATCTAAGTCCGTGTTAATACTATAATGTGAATTCTTTCGATATTTGTAAAATGTAAAAAAGAAATAACATTTTAAAATAGACATGGTGGCGTAGTTGGCATATGCTAAATTTAACTAATTGTGGATTCGAATTCTGTATATGTTTTCGCATATGTATGTTTCTTTAAAATTATTTGTGCATTTTTCTACATGTGCCAAAGGAGTCGTCCTGATTTTTTTTTCTTTTTTAATACATTTTTTATGCTGTAAAATAAAAATAAAGCAAAGCAAAAAGCTTAGTCTGCAATAATTTTAAAAGATTTTCTTAGCTAAATAATAAAAAATATTTTAAATTTATTTATTAAGACATTAATACATGATAGGTATGATTCCTATATTATTAAAAATTATGTATATTTCACGTTTGTAAATATAGGATAAAATTGGAGTATCTTCTTAGAAACCTTCTTCGATAGACATCTCCTTCTTCACACGTATGGTATCTATTCATTTTACCGAAACCATTGTTTTTTTTTTAAATTACCACAATAAATAGATAAAAGCAAAACAATTTAGCTTAGGAATCGTAATGAATACTGCAGTTTCAACTAATTCGGCCGCTACACCGCCTCATTACCCCTTTTCAACGGAAACACTCTTTCTAGAGTTACACAAATTCACATTTGCAATCAGAGCCCGAGGAAAAGTTCAGACCACCCGCGGCCCCGCGCGGCCCCCGGCACTCCCCCGCGCACCCCCGCGCACCCCCACGCCGCCTTTAATTAACAGAAAGTGGTTCATTAGAGCTTATTCATTAAAGCAAGGAGTAATTAGCGAACTCTAATGAATGCTGTAATAATGTAAGAGCGGCCGCTGCGGACTGCGGCCCGACTTCTAGATTAATCTAGAAGCTGGTATAATTTAGTAATGGCGTTAATTTATTACCAACTTGATTGCGGGATAAACGATCTATTAAAAGTTTGCCTATACAGTGGATTTATTCACCGTTTTTGTTGAATCCGGTCTAAGTTATGCTATTCAAATAACATATAGTGCAACAGCAAACCATAATAAATAAACTTTTTTAATTTAACTTAACGTTTATATATAGCTGTATTAGATTGAGTTATTGAGGCCGTCGTGGCGCAGGGACACAAGAGCGTGACTGTAACGCGGCGGTTGTGGGTTGGATTCCCACTCGAGGGAATGGATTTTATTATCTATGTATTATTTTCATTTCTTCGCTCTGACATCAAGGCATGGTGGTGAGTTTGGCCACTCCACACACAATAAAAGCTCGAAAAAACTGGCGGAAATTGCTGCGTGCGGGATACAGCGTGAAACTTATTTAATTTGTTATTTATCCAGTAAGCTATGTTGGATTGTTTTTAATGCAGTTTTTTAATATTCATTTAGACGTTATAAACAATCATCTATACTAATATAATAATCTACAGAAATAGTTAAAGTAAATTGTACTATAAAAACATTCCATTTTTAGTCCTAAAATAATGTACGGGATATCGTGTATCTCTCAATTGTATTTTATAAATAAGGCATTTTGTGACAACAAATATTTAAAAAATTGCAAAGTTATTATATTTCTCTGTTTTTTGTGTTCCCAAGATATAGAAAGTTACTAGCGAAAGTTATTCCATCATCAAAAATATTTTATGAAGATAGGCTTTGGCTTTTATAGCATGTAAAATTAAAATAATTCAACGTAAACCGAATAGCATTCGAGGCTCGAGTCCCGCGGGGGGCGCTCTTGCCGCCGATGACATCCTCTCAAGTAACCACGTACTGCTTGCACTTTTTCAGAATTATGATAAATTAACCTAATGTTAAGACAGGCATTGCATGTTGAGTGGCGGAACTCGATTCCACGTTTTGTCTCGTTACCAGAGCGAGGAAATAAAAGTATTAAATATTGCATATCCTCGAGTGGGAATGGAACCCACAACCGGGCGCGGACTGGCCTCTTTTGTCTTTCCTTATTTATTCTTTACAATTTAATGAAAATATTATTATATTTGATATAAACTATACAAGCGTGGGTCATTATTTCTCAAAACATGTTGTTATTTAGAAAATATCTTGTTAAAGTCTAACATGTTGGCATGGCCGGACGTCGTACGCATAATGATGTATGCTGACGTTATTAAAGTGTATCATAATAAGCGAGATGAAAGAATATCCGCTGTACAATGGTCGGAAAAGTTGTGTTTTTACTTTAAATATGAATATGCCAAAGTGGTCCTGAATATATGTATTTACAAATATAAATATTTTATTTGTGGGTGAGGTGAGACGTGGCGCAAGGTCACAAATTGTGATCATAAACGCGATAGGTTGCAGTTTCGAATCCCACTCGAAGGAATGTAATATAATATATTTTCATTTCTTTGCCCGACACCAGAGCCACTCAACACACTCGAAAGTGGAGAGGGGAGTAGTTTTAATACTTAATACTAAGCTCTCCGCTCCTCCTAAATAGGTTTATGTATTTACAAAAATGAAACCTTGTTTCATTATAAATGATTGGTGTTTAATATTTTTTACAATTTTCGTTATATTTCAAGAGAGTAACATTAAATTCTATTATGCAGCATATAAGTTTTTTGTGAAATCGCATAAGTAATTTCCTCATTTTAAAATATTTATAATATTATAAATAAAGTGGGTGACAAATGAAACACAAATTGAAACCTTTTTGTCTAGTTGTAGAGTGGACATGTGAGTTCGACCGACCTTAACTTAAACTAAGTATATGTTAAACGAGCGCTCCAGGCTAGGCTTCTCAAATTTCATCATTATATATATGCGATAGGTTATTTCTAAGTATATTGAGTGAAATAAAAGCTTTAATGAATATAACTTTCATGAATATATTTTATGACTCATTCACTCTTCGCAATGTGGCATCTATCTATCAGCGTCTGACTGTATGCCCGATGATTGTGGGTTCGATTGCCACTCGGGAGTTTAATATACATCTACAAATTTCGTCGAAACATGGAAAACGGATTGTTTGGACACTAGGTTTTCTCTGCTAAGTGGAATGGCTTTTTAACGTTATTTCGTTAAATTAAAAGTACTTCTATACGAAGACAGGATTTACACATTTCCAAGATGTAGGCTATTTAAAGTCAAATTCGAATAATTTTATACTTTAAGTTAAATGCTTTATTTTTTATCAACGTCATTCAATTTACCACTAGTTCGCTACTGTTAATTAATATCTAAGACCTGAGGAGAACCGGCGTAAGAAATTAAGCTGAACTTTTTTTTATAATCAGTTTTATACAAATACATATTTAATTATTTGTGACAATAATACCTTTGAAACAGACTGGAACGAGCATTTCACTCCCAAGGCGTGTTAACAATTATTATTAAATCATTAATTTAGTAATAATCTTTAACAAACAAAAGCCATTTCAGAATAGTTTTCAGTTTAGTTTTGCGACCCTTACCTCTACAAATATCAGTTTCAATTTCGAAAAATAGAAATAAGTTATCCCTAGACAAAAAATTATAAGCAAATCAAAATAGGTCACGGGGATATAAAAAGCTCTGGATGAATTTATATGATGAAGTCTTGAACCTTCAAAAATATTTGAATGCATGTGAATTGGAAATTGGATGGCAATTGCCATTAAGTCCACGCGAACAGTGTTATAGGGGTCTTACTAGTCTTAAATGAAATACACAAAATGTACCTTGCATATTATCATCAAGGACTTTTTTTAACTTCACGCTGTATTCCGCACATAGCAAGGTAGATAGAGGGAATCTGGTAACTTAGTGGTAAGACATCCTGCTCCCATTAAGCTACTTGAGTTTCCTACCTTACGCAGAATTCTCAGGCATTGGGTGGCAACTTAAAGATACGCATTCAAAGCGCACAAACAGCGCATTCACAGCGCCAAAATGAAAATATTAAATACTAGCGGGTTATTCGCGGCTTCGCCCACATACTACATATAATCCTTTTTTTGTGCTGCATTTGCCAACAGATGGATTATATAAGTTATACATTCAATCACGACAAGTTTATTTTGATAAATTTGAGAAAGTGCAAGTACTACCAGAAGTAGACCAGAGGCCAGTCGTAGCGCAGCGGCACGAAGTGTGACTGCAAAACCGACTTGTTGTGGGTTCGATCCCCACTCGAAGAGATGAAATATTTACTTAAA
>DWAO01000569.1:0-24316 GCA_018230605.1 Heliconius congener
CCCCCCCTGCGTCGCAACGGCCGCTGTATTTAATAGCATCTATATTTATTAGTTTCACATTTTATCCCGCATAGCAGGGCAAATAGAACATAGAGTCAAAACACTCCGTTCTATAAATTACTTCTTGAATAGCGGAACTCAACCCCGAGAATCGTATATTCTAATCTTTAAAACTCCTATCTATATTCGCAATTTTCGCCTACCATTATCGATTTCACATTATTTTCCACTGTCATTAATAATTTTAATTAATTGCGTACACGGCGTACACACTGTAGCCATTGTCAGTCGGTACGTGCTTGATTTATGCGCGTCTTCTAAGGAAATATCTTTAGACGCGTCATTGATTTTTGATGACTATGTATGTTTACTTATGTAATTTTGTGTGTTTAACGCCGCAGAATATAGTTTAGAATGGATGTGATTGAACGAGGCGGTTGTAGATTCGATTCTTGTATTGGTGGAATTATTTTCAAGATATAGAATCTCGCTCTGGTAATAAGAGTAAGAGTGGAGTTGTCTTCCGCTACTTAATATGCAATATCTTGTATGAAAGTGAGAAGCGGAGTGTCTTTTCACTAAGTTCTCTCTGCCTGCCCTGCATTATGTAGAATGTAGTAAGAAATTAGCAAAAATAAAGAAACAAATAAAGTAAAATTTAAACAATTTTCTTTGAAATTTTCACTTTTAGTTACCCTATCAAAACAAAACAAAACAAAATCTTTGTTATTCCTAACGCAAGTTACGCCACCAATATCTAATGATTAATTGCTATCATTTATTAGTAATATTCCTCTTATATGGGGTAGGAAGGGGTTAGTTTCATTAGGAATATTGATGCGATACATTAATATTTATTTTGCATAATATTAAACATGACTTGTCTCTTTGATCGCAGTTTTGTAGGCAGCTGTCGTTGATATTTGTATGTTGGTGTTTGTACTCTCGTTTACACAGCGTGATGCTGATAAAAATAATTATACCTTAAAAATTTTCACCGAAAATACCTATAAAAATCCTATATAATGACTAATTAGAAGCGAAAGAGGTATAGAGAGACCGCAGCGTTTGGTTTCGTTCTCTCTGACTACCCCGCTAGGGGTACAGCGTGAAGCAAAATAAGTCAATAAATAAATTAGTAAGTGAATAAATTAGTAAATGAGTAAATTAGTAAGTGAGTAACTTAGTAAGTAAGTAAAAATACCTATAAATAAACCCATCGTGAACCAGGCCCGGCGCCTAAATCAACGATTAACGAAATTTACAAAACTAAACCGAAAACGAGGCGCTATGAAGTTTATAAATTCACTTTTATTATACAGTGTCATGCGATATGCTAGATTATTTGGTAGATTCGTTTACGCTCATTCGGTGCAACAACGACGTAATTGTGTTTAAAAAATCATATTTAATTACGTATATCAATGTATATATGTCAGTAGTTTTGAACCAAGTAGTTCATGAGATCAGCGCGCTGAATCCAACAAATTAGCATTAGCTTTAAAATATTCAACTTCTTTAGTTTTAATTATGTGACATTTAGAACTTGGAAAGCGGAGCTTAACGCAGCTGTTTATTCTATTGAAAACCGAAAACACCAAAAAAACATCTTACTAAAAATCAAATCTACAACCAACCACCACCATTTCTAACTAAACAAGGATAGTATTAAAGGTGAAAAATATTATAAAGCACCACGAAATACGACCGCCGAGTATGACTTTTGGTAGTCGCGTGACCGTAGCACCTTGTTTTTGACACGGCATTGTCTGTTTTCACACTTAAATTTTCGTTTACTTGCACCCAGTATTTCGGCGGTGCAATTAGTGATCGCTATCTCTCCCTTATGCCGTATAGTGATATCGAGATATATTGCTGTACAGACACGTTTTTACGGTGGGTTTGCTTGGAAATATAGAATATTTTAGCTTTTTTTCCGTTAGGATTCTGGAGGAATTGCTTGAGTGGCGAAATACAACGCTACGCTTTGCCTCTATAATGGAGAGTAATAAAAAATATATATATTATGTTCTAATTTATATACGAGTATTACTTGTACATTTGTTTTTTGATTTATTATATCGTAATTAAAGTTATAATAATTAAAAAAACACTCTGCACATTTAAACGCGATGGTTTTTAGTATCAATTCATTCCTTTCATAGCTTTGGTTTTTTTAAACAAAATGTTGCGGTAAGTTCCGCCATTCACCATACAATGTATCAAAAATTAGACTGAAAATGGGCGACGGAGAGTCACAACTCTAGGTTCTTTCTAACTGCCTTACTGTATGCGAGATACAGCGTGAAACTGATTAATTTTTAAACATACCTAATATCCAATCCAGTATATTACGCATGACTTTGCAAAACAAAAAGCATACAGTCCTTAATTTAATTTCTTTAAAACATCTGAAAAAAGACCTTCAATCAGTTAAGAAAATAATCGATGTCCACTGCCTTATGTACGATATGATCACCCTCGGCGGGCAACCCTTCCTTTGCGCCCTGCGGATCAATCGACCACCCCATATTATTTACTGATTTTTGTCACATACATACATTCATTCATTTCATGTAATCAAATGAGTCAGATTTTGTTAGATGCGTGACGGTTTTTTTTTATATTTAAATTTTTTTGGCTGTATATAATATGTGTAATTTAAAAAATTGTTGCTTTTTCATTTCATTTTCATCATTGAATCGGTAAATAGTTTTAGAATCTCTGTTTTTGAGTACGAATCATTTCTGACTCTTAGTATAGAGTACAAAGTGTATCTTGAATATTATAGAAAGTAACAAACGAAATAGTTCATCACCAAGTGTATCATTCTGAAAGATCAGAAAAAAGGTTAGAACGCGTGTAAATCGAACCCACAACCATCAATTTTACAGTCAAACAATACGCTGCTTCGTCGACGACTTCATCTAATTTATTTTCAGTATCCTGTAAAACATATATCATTTAAATTTACCTCAAACATAAAAAAATAGTATCTTTATAAATCCCACAATTATCACCTCTAACATCGGCTATAACAAAATATATTTCTGCGTATCCGTTCAAAACGTATGAAACTCGATACTTTCGTACATTAATTTCTACTATAAAATTTATTTATCCGAAAAACATAATGAATTTAAATATGAATGTTTTAATGGTTTTTCTCTATAGCATTTTCATTTTGCGTTTTCATCACAATATCTTTTTGTATTATAATAAACGCTTATATAAGCGTTTAATAACAAATTTCAAATAAAAAATATCAGTTTTGAAGGAACGTAGTAAATAGGTAGTATATATTAATATCGATTTTACTACGTGTATATATATTTTAACGATTTAATCTTAGCACCTACCTAGATAGCTAGACAAGAGAGAGGAAACCTAGTATTAAGACACTCCGTTCCTCACACTCCTCCAAATTTCTGAGGTATTACGTGTTTTGTCACTCTACTTTATTTCGTATGACAAAACAAAATACTGAAGCAATACAGATTTAAGCCATTTTAAAATATATATATTTGAATTAAATCTATGTAATCACTTTGTATAATCAATGAACACATAAATATCGGTGTTATTAATCCTTATTTCACTTCAAAAAACATTTTTGTCATGAAAATCAAGCAAAATTTTCTCATACTTGGCTACGTTTAAGGAATTCAGACTGATAATTCGTCATTTGTACCAAAATTAACAAATGAAATATCGTCCAAAATCTATTTTCGCTTGATTGGCAGTAAGTGGAATCGATTCGGCACTCGTATAGATGGCGCTCGCGTCTTCTGTCAAATGTCATTAGTGATGTGTCAAAGTCAAATGCTTTCTTAGTAGGGGTGTGACTACACATCTTGTAGTGTTTGTTGTTAATTTGTTATTTTTAAGATATTTGGTATTCTATTAATAAATATAGTAGATTTTGTTATTTTGTGTTGTTTTATTTTAAAAAAATATAAGTGTAAGTGATTGTTTCAAAATATTTTATTTTCAATAATCGGGAAAATTTTCTATTTTCTTTATTTTTATAAATATAATAAAATAAAATTAAAAAATATCTATTTTAAAATTTTATAGACTAGAGTAAATATAATATAGAGCAGCTAGAATGTCTTAATCGATAAAACATTATCTAACAATAAAACATTACCTTTGCCGATGCGTCGATAAGTAACATTTTAAACAAATTCCATCCCTACAGCACTCAGACGTCTCGACAGATGACATTTCGAATTACAATAATTTTAGTTGACGTCCGTACAAAGTTGGCCGGGGGATGATATAAAATGTTATACACCTAAAGATATTTTAAGACATGGAAGATATAATAAGTAAATTCTTAAATTTTATATATTGCACTGAATCTTATAGATGGAACCTAACGCCGCGCTTATCCACTTATTATCTAATCAAAATAAGTTTTAATTATAATTTATTAAAACACAAATTGAAGCGTAAACGATGGTTACTACCATAGTAAACTTTCAAAGTTCGAAAATAAACAAAAATAAAATGAAATATAATGAAATATAATGAAATACAAGTACATATGTAATAAAAGTCCGTGTGAAGGATATTTTGGCTCTGATCCAAAATAATGTTTAATGAACAAGCTGTAAGTATTGTATTGTATGGAGAAAAAGCGATATGAATATTCGATTGCACGTCGTGTCGCTCTGCGGACAGGCGCTGAGCGATGAGCGAAAAGCGAATTGGCTTTGGACCTAGTAATAGTATCTATATTCTATACAAATGTTATAAAGTTGGAATTTGTTTGATTGAGCGCGTTTACCTCAGGAACTACTGATTCTAGTTAAAAATTAATTTCGTGTTGCAATAGAATATGTATCGCGATAGATAGATAGGCTATGTTATATCACGTCACTTAGCTATTTCCATTCTACAATTCCATTTTACGATTTTGAATTCTACTAATTCTACGACGAGAATCAAACCCACGACTACTGCTTAAAGACAAAATTATACTAAAAAGAAAATCGCTCTAAGATTCTAACTCAAGGGCAAACATAAGAAGGGTCCTTTAACCGGGTTGTTCACCTCACTGTACTGTACCAAAGGGTTAATTCTATACAAGGGTTGGATTATGATTGTATACATATATTTTGAGGTATTGCGTGCCAGAAATTGTTTTTATTTTTTTTATTCCCATTTTTGTTTTTGTTTTCGGCTAGATCTGCGTTAATTTGTTTGATGTTGAGCTTTGTTCTTGTAATATTGCATTTTTACAATTGTTTACTCATACGACGCTCTTTACGATTTAATGGTGGAAATGTGGATTTTGTATGTATGTATGTGCCATACTTATATATGTGTGTGTGTGTGTGTGTGTGTTTGTGTGTATAATAACTTGAAATTTTTCTTGCTATGGGTTCGATTCTCATTCGAGGTTCTAATTATTTTTTAATTCCCCGCTTCGGTAACAAGGTAGAACGTGGTGTTAAGTTCCACTTCTCAACGCACGATGATTGATGTGTTTTAACACTAGGTTCCCAATGCCTATATTGCTATATGCGGAATACAGGTGAAACTTGTTCGTATAACTGCAAAATTGGAAGATATTTCTTTTTTACCTAATAATTCTTGCAAATTTAATGTAATATTTATATTAGTAAATATTCTTGTTTGAAAGTTTTTAAATATATTTTTTGTTTTATAAAAGGTTTTCTTTTTAATTTAACTCTGGATTAGAATTTTGCTACTTTCAAGACTAAAACAAGACACATATTCATACATACATACCAATATTTACTTATTGTTATATAATTTTAATTATTTCCTATTGAAGCCACCCCCGGGGGTAGTTTAACTTAATATATAATTCAGATGCAATGTGCAACTTTATGTATGGAGGGCACAATCTCCGGGGACCAAATTTTGAGACGGGGTTCAAAAATCACTATCGAACCCTATCGAATGGAACTTTTGTATCAATATTACCCTTTATCTAGTTTGGGTAGTTTTGGAATATAATTGAATATTATTTACTAAATGTTACAGAGCAAGTATATGATTGGTTTGATTAGGGAGTCGATAATCTCTTATTTACTATTTTATGTAACGAAATTTTTAAGTTAAAAAAAACTATTATTATTTTCAAATATAAAAAAACGGATAGGAAGAACTGTTTTAATAAATTTACGTTATAGACTATTTAAATCTATAATATAATAATATTTTTTAATATTATAAGTATATCAAGACAAGACGCAGTGTTGAGTTGTGCCACGAAAGTTTAGGGAAAATGGGGAATAAAATGTTTAGCACTAGGCTTTCTCTATTAATCGTGCCATATGTAGGATACAGTGTGAAGATATGAAAACAAATATATTTTTTAAAAGCTAGTGTTTTCATCTATTAGATGGCATCATTTTTTCTACAAAATTTCGATAAATTAAATTAAAATTAAATGAGAAAAAAGAAAAACAAATCTAAAATGAATCACCAAGACGCCGATCCAATATACAATAGGGACACTGCTGATGATAGCCGAACATGCTCCTACAATCACCAAATTAATTCGGGAAGTTGGCAAACAAAAAATAAAATGGATCGTTCCAAAACAATAAGGAGAATTATATGAAAGGAAACCTCACATCCTACGAAATATCACTCATTAATTATTCTGTGCCATCAAGCGTAGGATCGTATTTATAATAAGAATAATGGGAAGCTTCCTAAACGTGCGAAATTGTGCTCCCCGTGTACCTCCTAGCCTCCTAGCCTCGGTTTGAGATGTGAATGTTTAGATGTATGGATGGATGGATGTGTGACTTAAATTTATTATTAATAATTGTCCTAATTTTTGTGGTTGAACGATTTGTTTTACCTAAATACTTACTTTTTAGAAAATCATCCTTTCCAGGAGGCGCGGGTTCAAATCCCGCTGCGTTAAAAATGTTATACTTTTTCTAAAAAGTATTTTTCTTTCCTTAGAGTAGAATAACACTTTAAAATAGTTAAATATATCCTAAATACTTATCAATAACCTCCGAGATTATGCCTATTACATCTTCTATATATAAAGATTTCTAATAACGAACTTACACCGGCGGCTTCGCCCGCGTGGTCTAATGAAAATAACCGTAACTACAATAGGTTTAATTTTTTGAATTTAAATTTAATACAATTATTACTTATTTTCGTCATAATTTTTCAATTCTCAAAATATAATCCTTCCTGACCTTAAAGTATGACGCAAATCGCAAGCCGCACGCACACGCACACACAACTTTTAACGATACTCATGCATATTTATAAACTAAATGTGTATATTATATAATGTCTGTGTGCGAGAGGGCCTTAATAACAGATATTCAATCAAAATCAACCCCTTTCCAGTCCGATATCTTTGCCCGTTTCTCCCCCTTGCGTTTTGTAGCCGATGTCGATGTTGTATGTAGATAATTCATATTTTTCAAAGGTTTTTGCTTTTGTTGTTTGGCAATTTGGCGTTTTTTTTTGTTTTTATTGGGTACAAATATTTTATTTTGGTACACACGAGCTGGTAGTGAGTTTAAATTTATCCACGCGTTTTCGTACATAACGCGATTTGGTTATCAGAGCTGTGAAATTGAATTAAAAATATTCAATTTCATTTTTTCTAAACCTTCTAAACTTTCACTTTTTGAGGATATAACGCGCTAAGTTAACGTTAACATCAGCTGAATTTAAACCAACAATCAACGTTTCCTCAATACTACTTAACTTTAATAAATACATATATATATACTTATAATCCCAATTATTCCTTACATATTATATATCCATCGAACAATACTAAGAAGTTTCAAATAAAACGTCGAACAAGTAGTGATTACTATGAAACATTTGGGACTAATAATATACAAGGTTTAAAAGTCTTTTATAATAATTCTATAGAAATTAGTAATTTTGGGGACCGAGTACGAATTTGCATACGAATCGCCATTGTGGTGATCAAAAATAGGTGGAATTGATTTTGTTCAGGTGGCCTTGGTATTTAATAACTATTTAGTTTTACTTTTAATAATAAAAACGAATTATTTTTTATACTAAATCTTATAAAAACTAATTAAACTATGCTTATGTGGCTCTTCCTCGCTTTGGTAATTGGGCGAAGCACAAATGGCATGAAAATCCCAGATTTGAGAAATACTGGTGTGATAAGCACTAGATTTCCTCTGCCTATATCTGCTATACGCAGGATACAGCGTGAAGCGATATTCAAATAAATACCATACAACTATTACATCAAAAGCAATTTAAATTCAGAAATTTATTTGAAATATTATCATTTGTATCAAAGGAAATACTTTCTACTACTAGGGTATACTCTACTGCTACACGATGCGGTCGTGGTGTAATAGCATAAGAGACTGTAAGCGCGACGATTATGGGTTCGATTTTCGTACAAATAAATTAAATAAATGAAAATGTAAACAAAAATATATGTCATTTCCTCGAGTCGGGATCGAACCCACAACCAGTCGATTTTACAGTCACACTTTGTGTCCCTGCGCTGCGCCACGACTGGCCTCATACAATACATAAACACTAAAAACATCCAAAGCAATTAAAATCAGAAATAGATTTGAAATATTATCATCTATATCAAACAGAATATTTTAAATACATCCTACAAATACACGAACAACGGTCCAGTGGTTAGGTCCAGTCCAGACATCCAAGATTTACGCCCGACGCGATATGTACGTCGAAACGTGGAGATACATTATATTTTAATACCTTTTTTTTTCAATGTCTGGCGCGTCCTTTTGTTTTGCTGTGTTTAACCGCTATTCAATTGATTTGCCATATCGTTATGTTCAATTATGTTGTATTTTGGATTAGTAGCTTTGTTGTTTTATACTTTTAAACAATATGTTGTAACTAAAAAAACGGTTTTGTGTTTTTTCCGCATAGCAGAGTGGCAGTGGGGATTTAGTGGTAAACATTCCATTTCCCGCCGCCTAATTTTCGAGACATTAGGATGTTGAATAGTGAAACCACGCTGAAACTAACTCCGCACTACGCCTTGTTACGTTTGAGGACGGGCTCAATTTATTTCAGCGTGAAGCTGAAAAAAAATATATAATTAATGTCTAAAAAGCTATATCTATCCATACAAAGACCAAAAATATCCCAAAGTACCAACAACAACTGAACAGAACTGAACAGCCAATACGGATTCCGTAACAATCCAGAACGAAAAATTAATAACCGTTGACACGAAATTGAAACGACCAACAATACATCGACAGACAGTCGGAAAACTTTTTCCAGCGAAGTCTAGTTCACAATCGCTTACTGAGTACAGTATTGTAAGGATGCAAAGCAAAGACCAGGTTCTGCCCGTTTGATTTAAAACTTTTAAGCATCTTTGACGTGGAGTATTGCATTTCCATGTCCCCTTAATAAATGCTTTAGTTCGTTATGGGCTTAAATCGAATGTGCATGTGTCCCAGGATGACTATTTTCAAGTCCTCCAGTTTCGTTTATTTATACAATTTAAGTGATCCAATACTTAGCATTTCATATCATCGCCACAAACAGTTACCACTGAGTGCGGTTCTATCATAAAATGTAACAGAGATCGACCCAATAACACTCACTTTCTAGTTATGCCCATTGTGTTACACCCCACACAGCGACGCGACCCTCCGTGAAAGAAAAAATAATAAATTATTTTAGTTAGTATGCAAATAAGCTTGATATTTTAGCTACACCCCATTTGGATCGTATTTTTTACTGAATATCTTCCACCGCGTTATAGATGTGTCTGCTTGACAAGAAATTATTGCTGCTAAATAAAAAGAGACCGATTGATCGGGACCGTTGTGGCGCAGGGGTAAAAGCGTGAGACTGTAACGTGACGGTTGTGGGTTCCATTTGAACTCGAGGAAATAGATTATTATTTAATAATATTTTCATTTCTTCGCTCTGGTAGCAAGGCAAAAAGCGTTGAGTTCGTTGGGCGGAATATGCGTTACAGGCTATCTTAGCACTAGGTTCCCTCTACCCACCCTGCTATATGCAGGATATAGCGTGCAGCTGAAAAAAATTAAAAAAAAATTGTAAATAATTCACATATTTCGATGATCGACCCTTCCTTTAATCTGCATCTTAGTGCGCCGCGACTCTTGTTTTGTTTGTGTGAGACAGGGCAATGATATTTAATTCGAAGGGTAGAATTTCTCATCGATTTTAATTTTATGCGCACATCCCGTCTGTGTCATTTGCTTTTTATGTAAATATGCTCGGATCTACGACTGTGCCCGGTCTTCTACGGATTTGATATACGTTTTTATTTCAATTATGAGTTTTAAACGATTTTGCATATTCTGATATTAATATTCTGTTTTTGTACCTGAGATTCCAAAAGTTTAGTTAAATATATCGACTGTGTGTAAATACACAAATTGATATGATATGTTAAATTCACGGCTGTGTAACCGTCAGTACGTCGCACGGGCACTCTACATACAACCCGAAGCTTATTTTTCATTACCTACATTTAACGTTTTATTAATAATTTTAATTAACATAAGAAACACGATACAAGGAACAAAGCATCGTACATGTCATTAATACACGAGTACCTTTCGATATTTCAACCCTTATAATACAGCTCCCGCAAAATTAATATCGCCCTGAGCGTCAAAAATCATTATATTTTATGAGCGGACAAAATAAATGACGCCTATACGTATGTGGAAGTTTACATTCGAATTTCACTACGGACCGGCTCGAAGGACCAATTTACATATTTTAATATAGTATTTAATATTACGTATGTAGTGCTAAGATCTACTCCATTCCTCGGTATATTATTCTAATTTGCTTTACTTTTTTTTAGGCGACTCGAATCTAGTTTCCTTTTTACTGTAACATCAACGGAATGTATGACTCTGGAGAGCAATTACATTTGTTTTTACTCGTTTCTAATATCAATATTGATAGTATAACACACAGAGTCGGTGTAGAATAGAAAATTTTTAATTACGCCGCGTACAAGTAAGAGTTATTTAGTCCCTTATATTTTCTAATTACACGTGACAACAATGAAAATTCCAATTAAATTCGAAACATACTAAACGTTGACACGACAAAGAAAAACTTGTGTGCGGGAAAACATTACGAATTTTAACCTCAAATTAATTCCAGGAAGACTTGGAATTGAGAGAAACAATGTTTTGGATAAATACGTATGTAACATACACACCAATGGGTGTGGCGTGTCTTTTTGCTCATAAAGTCGGGGTCGTATTTGCTAGCGTCTATTTATATAAATTCTTATAAGAATTTGATCTTAGTAAACTACGAATCAACGCAAATTAACATTCATACAAAATTTTGTTATGTTCAAAGAAAGTGTATAAAATTTTAAAATCTTCATCCGTTACTAGTCGCCTGTTTGTGTAGACGTTAAGACGTAAAATAGAAAATCTCATTCTTTCCTATTCCTATAGAAATTTCTAAAAATCCTCAAAAGAACTGCCCTACACTCCTTACCTCAATACCAAATTTCAACTTTCAAAAGTAATTTCATAAATTGTTAGCCCACATATACATATTGTATTAGTTACAAAGCCGCTAAAACTAAACGAACTCCCAGACGAATTGGAAATATTAATATTACAAAATTTGATTATCTCATAAAAGATTCGCTCAATAAAACTCTCTAGTTGCTAGTGTGCAGCGAACGTACGAATTAGGAACCCTTTTGATCGTCCTCCCCCTGCCCCCCTGCCATTCATTTTCATAATAAAATCGTAACAAACGGGCCAGGTAACAAAATATGGAGAGCGAACCGAAATTTATGTAGACGCGATATGATTTATACACTACTGATTAAGTTGGGCTCAAGACGCTACTTCCGGTTGGGAGGAAAGATGGTTTCTTTGATGATAATAATATATTTTTGTTATCAAACCTGAACTAATAATTTCGTAATTTCTTTAATTCTTATTTTGAGGATAAGAAAATATTACTTACTTAAACCTACCCTAAGAAGAATACATTTTATTAGCGTCACGCACACAGCAGGAGAGGCAGTGTTAAGATTTTCCGTCTCCCATTTTCCGCCGAATTCCGACGGTACTCAACGCCGCGCTTTACCTCAACACCGAGTGTCGAGTGATGAAACGAAATTAAAAAAAATATTTCATTTCCTCAAGTGGGTATCGTACCCAAAACCTGTCTCGTTCACATTCACACGTATGCCCCTGTGCCACGACTGGCCTCTATAATAATATATAATATAATAAATGGATCATACAAAAATTATAACTAACACAATAGCTTCCTCCACACCAGCAAGCATCGGGAAGAGCCCAATCAATCTGTCTCTACGAGATACAAGCCTCTAAAATCTAACTATTGTTCACGAATAGGAAATTTCCATTTGGATTTATTCATTTGTCTAACTATTGTCGGGCCTTTCAGTTTCGAAACGGTTTATATGATACAACAATTTGCCCTCGTCTCTGCTTGTAATTAAGAAAATGATTGAACTATTTTTATAATTACATCTAAGCATAACATAGATGATAATGAGTTAGAATCTAAATGGTTGGTTGTTTTGGTATAAGATCCAAGAAACCATTAAATAGTAATATATACATAAATACAGTTAATATAAAATTTAATTTCGTATTATAAGCCCAAATTTATCCACCAATAAAACTCCCCCTTATTGATTACAGATTAAAATAGGCTTAATTGAATCATAACCCAAAAATCCCGTTCCGTCCCACGTAAACCGTACAACCGGGCATTGTTGTAATAAATTTAACGGAATGCCGATAAGAATCGACTCGCAGACGCAATTTTCATAGATATGGCTCAACTAACAATTGGTTTCAATCGTGAAGACGTTCGGATATAATAAACTGCCTCCTCTTTAAGGGAAGGGGGGAGGAAGCTTCAGGCAATCTTATATCTGTTTGGAATATTGTGGTGTCAATTTCGCGTATTCGCGTATTGGAGTGTGGATATGGTAAAGGTACTCATATTGTGTATTAATTTAGTATGAGATTGTCACCCCCTTTGTAGGAACGGAGAACTGAAGCGTTATATTAGAATTTAGCGCGTTTTATTGAAAAATTGGTACGTACTAGGTACAAGTAGAATGATTTGTCCTGATCATTTATTTATTAAAATCTCAATATTCGACAGAAAGTGGGTTGATAGGTTCCCTTTGCCTACCCTGATATTTTTGGGATACTGCGTGAAGCTAAAAAAAATTGGAAAATGTTTCGAACAATCACTATGTATGAATGTGTGTGTGTGTTTAAAAAATTAATCACTCTCAACCCAAATAACCCTAAACGAATGAAACGTTGAATAAACAAACCTTTTCATAACGTATCAATAATGGAAACTGCAAACACTGTTATAATGGCAACGTACAATAGAATTACAATATCGAATTGTGGTCGGAAAGAACCCCAGCACATTAATATCAATCTATCAATAGTCGTCAATACTAGGCGTGATCTATTGATCAATAAACATCAACCCCTCGATCGCGATCGCCGATTACCGATCAGCCACGGTTGTTGCGTGCTTCAAATAGTGCATTGAGTTGTCATTCTAATTCAATTTTATTTATTTTCATTGGGGTTTTGTCGTTTGTCAACGTTTGGTGCTAATTTTGTTATAGGTTGTGGTGTTATGGGTTGTTTGGTTCTTCTTTTCCAATTATACTGACCTATATATATTTTTTTAAATTAAAAGCAAAGGAAATAGCAGAGCAGGAAGAGGGAAGCTACTTTTTCTCCACTTTCTACCAAATTTTCGAGACATTGCATATTAAGTGGCAGAAGACAACGCCGCGTTTTGTCTTATTACCTAAACTAAGGCAACATAACACAAATTGACAAAGACATACATACATAAAGAGAAGAGATCGTAATGAGACACCTTTTAATTAAAACACCGTGTTTTGAGTGTTACATTTAATTCCCATGTACCCATTCGACAATGAATCGATATATACATACTTCTAAAGATGGGGGAGGCGGGGGGAGATGGGGGGAGATAGAATCGTATGTTTTCGGATTAATTCGTTCGTAAAATCGTCTCCACCGATAAGAATGGCAACTGCTGTGTACTAATTGAATCTACAATTGCGCCGGGACGTCTGATTTCATTAGACGGCGATGTGTGAGTGCGAGGGATAAGTATGTGTTTAGATATTACCGCGTCGGGGACTGAACGAAATCAGTTTTTTGTTAGTTATTAGTAGGTGGCTAGGATCCCCCTGCATAGTGTGTTGGGAGCCTAGTGTTAACACACTCCGCTCCCCACTTTTTGTGGGGATTCTGTAGACGGGATTCAATGCCTGTCATCTAAGCGAAAAAATTAAAATGTTAAATATTTCATTTCCTCGAGTGGGTATCGAACCTACAACCTGTCGCTTTTACAGTCACACGTTTGTGCCCGTGCTCCACGACTGGCTTAATTTATATTAAAACAATTGCAAATTTTTAATTACAATTTCTAGATATTCTTCGTGAATTTATATTTGTTGGATAATATGAAAATATCAATACAACAACGCACTCGAATATTCATGAGGCATTTGAAGTTTCTTCAAAACAACACGACGGGGGCGAAAATGTGTATTGTTTCAGAATAATGGTATTTATATGCTACATTGGTTTCAAGGGAAATCACTCTCTGAATCGTCCATAACGTCTGTATCTGAAAGAGCCTCCTTTACGTTTCGGAGAAAAACGACGTATCAGACGAACAAACTGATGGCGCTTAATCCTTTCTTTAACCGAATGCGGTCCCAGAATTCGATATTACTTAAGCTCGTATTGAAATTTAGAGAAAGGGGGGCTCGAAGATTTGGTAGAATATTAAACATTCACGTTTATTAGTTCGTCCTCGGTGAACGTATTTGGAAGTATAAACGGGGGTAGTTTTCGATGAGAAACTTGGAAAGTGTGTTAACGAGTCCGCCCTTAGCGGGTGTAGTTTATTTTACTAATGGGTATAACATTTAGTTGATTGTGTCTCTCACTTTATTGCAAATCTTGGTGAGCTATAAGAAATTGTCCTTTGTATCCATCCATATTTGATAAATCAGAATTCACTGATAATAATTATATTGACATTGTTTAAACCAACCAAAACGACTTTCTTTACTTATACATTATTACTTATAATTTATTTACATTATTTGTCTAACATCGGTTTATTGTAAAATCGTTCAAGTTCTCCATTCACTTGACAAGCGCCAATACGCCAAAAGGTACAACAATGAACGATTCCTTTGAAAAAGCTTAGAAGAAAATTGGTATCGTGTGATCTACTTTTTATACAGATAAGTAAAGGGACCGCCCCACAAAGGCAGCTATCGGAAGGAAAACGAAAGGGTAATGCGGGCATAAGATGCGCATCGTCACACACGGCCTAATCACGACGTCCCCCACCCGCCACCCCGACTTTTGCATATTGCCCAAAGTGCCCACGTTTCCCCTGCTGGGGTGTATATTTTTGCTGGCGGGATAATTCTTCACCACATTTGCCTCCATATATGGCCATTCGATTTTAGTGTTTGTTACAACACAATAAGCTTGCTGTTGATTTTTGTAAGTGATGTACCGGGACGGCATTCCTGTGGGATGATTCTTACGATCGTTGCGTGGAGGAAAATACTTGTTACGCCATTTTGGGCTCTTTTTTTCTCGTAATAAGGGCGGTGATTAGTTTTTCGTGTGTTATCCGTGGTTTTTAGACCAAGGGTGCTATGACGTTTGAGGGATGCGTCTTAATTGTGAGCGTGTTGTTCTAGTATTGATTTTTTAATATGTGTCTCGTCTGTTACTGTTGTTTGGTGCAGACGACTATTTCAACTGCTGTACAAAATTATAATTAGCTATATATGGAAATGCTGTTGCTCTATAAATATAATGATGTTTTGTGTTTTTTTTGTTATTAAATTCGACATTCTCTGTTGGATAAAAGTAAACATGTGATTAATTGGATATAAAATATAACGAGAAACGTCTCGTCTAAAAATAGTCGGTCTAGGACACTCTGTCGTTAAAAAAAACAGCGCTTCATTACACGTTAAGAGGAATTATTTCTAGAAATCGCTAACCTACTTTGAGCTGGAGGTAATTAATGTCAATTTTGTTTATAATTACGCAGTGCACTGGCTACAGAGGAATTTTGTGTGAAAAAATGATTTGCACATACATACATATGGAGCTATGCGGGTGTCAACATGTCTCGAGAATTCGCGGAGTTGCCCTGGAATGATGGCGGCTATGACGGCGGTCCCTTTCTATCCAGCAATTATATAGTTTTAATATCCTTTAAAATAAACTTCTCATAATTTGAGTGCCATTTTGTTTGCTATTAGCTTTATACTTAGAGCTAATTGGTGGTAAGTGCGAGTTCTAGCCAATCAAGGGGGTAATCGGTGTGGTGGAATTGTTTACATTGCCTGTCCTGTCTATTTTTCGTTTTAGTACCGTAGTTAAATGATCTTTGCTAAGTTGGTAAAGATTTGTGTGTATTGCGGTGTTATGTTCCGTTAAGCAACACGCAACATCTTCAGATTTCGGTCTGAAGTGGTGTCTTAATACTAAGTTTCCTTTGTCTACTCTGCTATGTAGGGAATGCAGCTTGAAACGAAAGAAAAGTCGAGGGTGGAGAGAATTTTCTCACTAACCTACTTTTGGTTGACAAAATGCGGTGTTAAGTTCCGACAATATGTCGAACTCGGGGCGGAGATCGAAGAACGAGTCTTCACACTAGGTTCCTTCCGCCTCGCTACCCTCCACATTAAATGGAATGTACTAATGCATAATATCGTTTCCCATTCTCTTTATCTTGTCATATTATTTGCTTACGAAGCTTGTATACGGGTGTTTGTGCAGATCAACGAGCCCTAGATGTGGCTTGTGGTATTTTTTTCGCTGTGTCCCGCATATGGCAGGGTAGGCTGAGGGAACCCAGATAAGGCAACCTGTTCGCCTTCCACCACATAGTTTTCAAGATTGCGCTTTAAGTGGCGCAACAAAACGCCGGGCTTTATTTGTTTTTAAGAATATGGAGAACGGAACGTTTTGACAAGTAGTCACTAGGCTATCTCTGACTTCTCTGCTGGGGAATATAGCATGAAAAAAAAATTAAATACATTTTTAAACGTTTTTTTAATTAATTTTCTAATTTATTATTATAACTTTTACTACTACTATTAATCAACTAAAAATACAGATAAAAAACGTTAATAGTTTGATTAATTCAATCAACATACTAAGTATAACATCGGTTACCCCATTCAGTATCTATACACGCGTAAAGAATCCCCCTTCTTCCATACTATTTGCACAACTCCTTAATGCTTTATTTCGTTTATTTGTACAGTCTAATTAGAAAACTCCGACTAATTACTAATATCGAATTTTAGGATCTTTTGTCCTTCTGTTTTCTTTTGTCGTACATAGATATGTCTGTATATTTTATTATTATTAATATAAACTAAGTTTCTCGTCCGGCTGTCGTAGCGCAGGGAAAGAAACGGGCGACTGTTAAGTCGACAATTGTGATTTCGACTCCCACTCGAGGCAATTGAATATTTAAAAAAGTTATTTTCTCCTGGGTCATTAATAATTATAGGGGTCCTACAAGGTTCTGATCTTGGCCCTTTTCTCTTTTTAATATATATAAGTGATTGACCATACTATGCAGAAGCATTAGAATTCGCCGAAAACGGTTTCAATATATTTATTGAACAAAAATATCTTACACTATAATAAAAAAAACCGACATATGTATACAAATATTTAAGGGAAATCAAATAATATATAACATTACAAGTATCCGTTCTAACTTCATAAGTCATAGCTCGTCCCTACAGCATCCCGTTCCGGTATCACTCGTGACCCAATCTCCGTTGTGCAACGGAATATCATCTTGACGCGTTAAACGTCAGGAAATCACTATCAAAATCAAGTGGATTTTAGAATTTTCTATTATGATTTATAGAAATGTTGTTATTATTTTGATATATCTAGGTATAATATGATACGATGTTTTGTGTTATCGTAGCGTGTTGTTATTCATTCTTAAAAATAAAAAAGAAGCTTCACGCTTTTCCCACTTAACGGAATGTAGGAAGAATCTAGTGTTAAGACACTCCATTCGCCAATATCCGAATAATACCAGAACAAAGAAACGAAAGTAATTATAATTATAGCCAAAAATTCATAGTTAATTCCAAAAATTTGTCGAAATTGGTCAAAATTTCGATTTCAGCCAAGCGATAAATCCGAAACTGAATTAAAATAATTATCTAGATTGCATTCCCGAACGAAACAACCGAATCAGCTGTTCGGCGTTCATTGCCCGCCCGCCATTGTATCGGACTAAAGAATAATGCTGATTTTAAAAGCTCTTTAAACTTACTACTATTAAAACCTCTATTTTAAGATTTATAGAAATCGCTTCGCTAAAGTTACCTTTAACAATAAGAATGCTCGTATACGAGTACTTACTTAAATATACAGAAGAGGCGGTTGTGACTCAGCGGCACTGTATATGACTGTAGACGTGACGGTTGCGGGTTTGATTACCAGTCGGGAGAATGAATAACTATCATTTTCCTCGCTCTGGTGACAAGACGGCACGGCGTTGCATTCCGCCTACAGGCAATATTTCTAGAATGTAAAGGAAAACGGAGAATGGAGTGTTTTCACAATACGTTCCCTCTACCTGCTATATGTGGTATAAATTGTGAATCTAAAAAAACCATATAAATCAAGCCTATTTGCTTCAACAAATGCTACAAAATTAAACTCTATTTTTGTGATCACAGTTCACTAGGTGCTATATAATTAGGAATTCCATTTATTACTGTACAATTTGAAATAGACATAAATCAAAATACCATTTTCAAAATAAAACTACCAAGACACGGCAAGCGTACTACACCTTTTAATTGCGCCAACGATATTTTATAGTCTACTGCTTTTTTCCCCGCTGTTACTCAAAATAATCTAACCTGGATATCTTTGCAGCCCGCAATGATGCATGAGCACTGTACGCGAAATAAAACCTTACGAATTTTCTTTCCTTTAAATGCCATTAATCTCGAAAGCTGTATATTTTAGCTATTAGCGTGCGAAACTAGCGTGCGAGTGCTGACGTGTAAAGAAGGCTGCAGCTGACCAAATTACGCTCCAGCTTAATTATGACCTATCTACTTATAAATGGCTTCAAATACAAAGAACTTTTAGAATTACAGTACTAAATGTCACGTAATCCTGATATGACAGTGTTTCAGGTCATATATTCAATAATTTCAAATTAGAACGCAACACTGGACACACAACTCCCAAACATCGAAAAGCGGGCATCGAATAATATCAACTTATTGCCACAACAAGCGAAACTTACTTCTCCATTCGGTTTTATAACAGCAACGATAGACAGGCAATAAATGAGGTTCCACAACTTATAATTGCTTCATTTCGTTGTCTGCCTCAAAACTACAGACAATTGCATTCCGGCTGCCTATTCCTCGATTTTCGTATCGGCTCACGTCAAAAACGACGATGAACAAAAAATCGAACAGTATCTATCAGCTGTCAACTGACGAGACGGCAAGTAATCGCGGAGCTACTAATGGCTCATGTCAATGCCTTTCAAACACGAAATCCGAACGCTACATCAAAAGTGCATAGACAAACTTCCCGCCAATTTCGCTGTCAACGTCAAATATGACATTATTTGCGAATTTCACAAACAAAAATGGCCATTGTATTATGTGCCTTGCGTTTGCAATAATAGATTTGCAGTGCGGTATCGTGCGAGATCAGCGGCGGCTAATTTTTATCACACGAGGCTTTCTGATCACGCGTGCTGATTGATAGTCGTGACGTCTGTTGTCAATCACACCGCGGTGGTATTATAAAAGCGCCGCGACAATTGTTGTGAATATTTATAAAATGTGGCCAGTGTCGTGACAATCCACTAAATGGCCGATAAATTTCTGCATTTTAATCCCTATAGGTAGGTGTGTGTGGCGCGACGGTATGAACTTGTCATAATTCGAATGAAATGTAAAACGAATCAGCAATCTCTTTCGGAGATTCGTTACTCGTGTCCGGCTGTTCAATCATTCACGTCATTTATCATTTTTCCCCGAAATGAAACTCGCTTTAAACTATACAGTGCCTGCGATAGATGTGGAAAAAAGAAAGCGACTTTCCACCCGTAGAAGCTATCTGAACGTCTTTTTGCTTTTGCTCGCAGCAGTGCTCGGTTCGAGGAAGGGGGTCGGAGGGCAGCGTTCTCGGGCAGCGGGCCGCTCGCTCGCATTTCGTCGGCTAATAACGGTTGCCCGCCAATTCGCTCATGTTTGACCAGTTTGACAGATCGCCGACATGGATTCCACTTTGTGACGGCAAAATGGCGTATTATGCGTTTTTTATTCGCCCACTTGTCTTTCATCACTTCTTTTGTGATTGAGACCTGTACAAATTTATGACGATGGATTGTCAGGGGCCGAATTGGTTGAGTTTTGTTACTTTATTAGATTTCCTGTCTATTGCTATTGACGTACTTTCGCATTCCCCCGTTTTCTGATCGCGTTCTTTTACTTTTAATGCGAAAGTTAATATGAAAATGTCGATCCATCATAGCGCATTTCCCATCTGCGATGTTTATTGTGTCCAATATTTTTGGTGATTTCTTTGTTTGGTTTACCCTTTGGAAGTGAAATGAGATTCTCTTCAAGTGATATATTGAACATTTCCACTGTTGTTATGTTTTTGTTTGATTAAGACAAAAGTGTAGGAAGGCGTTCCTCATTAGAAGATAATCCCGACCTATCCGGCCGATAACCTCGAATAACGACGAGATTGCTAAATGACAGAAACCGTCGGTAAAACAAGCAAACAGTCGCGTGGGCTGTTATTGCGATGCCGTTTAATATCTCGATGAAAATCGACTCTTTCTAAGCAAGTCTTTTAGAGTTTATTACCCCAAAATGTTGCTTATTTCGTGATTCCTACTTATCAATCGTAGATCGTGGTGCATTTTATGGCAATCGCTTAGCTGTCGTGTAGACGTTTTGATATTAATACAGAACTTGCATAATGGGTACAATTTAAATCGTACAGTTATCACTAAAGCATAATGTATTGTCAAAACCAAGCTGGTGTTTTCGTAAGTTGTCAAAACTATGATACACTGTCAACTCTAAGTGATAGATGGCATCAAGATTTCGTACCAAAATCGTTACGTAGCGAAGTGCTGATATAAGACCGACTTCATCATTATGTCTTGTGATTTAAATAGGGTTCAAAATGATATGTGATATTGCGTGGTGCGATCGAAAGGCGACACGTAGCCGACACGATAACGGGCCGGAGACGTCACGGCGATTTATAGCTCAGTATTGTGATTTGCATTCTGCAAATAAGCAAGTGGTATTACAAAAGATTATTTTAAAAGTAGGTACATATATAACGCACCGTGTCAAATAATTTCTATTCTCTACAGACGTATATATATATTTAAAAGTTTTTTTTAGTACACACACAAAACAATACACTTGTAATTCACATAATTTTTGAACGAGACGGTTAAATACTCATACATGGACAATTTTTATTTGTCGTAACAAGGTAAGGTTAATTGTAGGTAATTTCCGTCTACATTAGGGCCTTGTCCACTAAACCTCATGGGCTGTTGATCACAGAAATCACCCGAAACGGTAGGGATTCGTGTAATCACGCACTGCGGAGGCGTCCAAAAAGACAGCAATTAAACTAAAAACCGGCCTTCAATAAAAACCTGTAACTGTGATGGTCGGTGGTCGAAAACATAATTGTCCATAGTAATGATTGTAGGTAATTGTCGAGGGTTGCCCTTTAACCCTTCAGCGAAGAAACCCCGCCCGCCCCGATTCATAAGCGACAGCGTTTGAGTTTGAGCCACTGGGCGTGTTGCTATGTAAATATTTAATTTCTTGTAAACTTGTTTCAAGTAATAAAATAAACTTGAATATGAAACAGGTGTGTTCATTTACATATTGCACATCGGTACCTCTGTGTGTTTACTTCATGCGCATTTCGAAACCTCCACAATGATAAAAACGAGACTATAATTACATTTATTGTTGCAAAAACATTTTACACGGCGCGTTTTTCTTACGATGCCATATAAATGCTTTGTAATTTATAATGATATCTCGTTAAACGCGACCTTGTTTTAATATTTTTATATATTTTTCTTTATCAACAACTAATAATTTTATTGCTTTAATTTATTTTATTATTCATTTTTATACGTAAGCGTTGCAAAAATTAACAAAAAACAAAGTTTAAACATGTTCTATTTGACTAATTAATTGTTAAAATAGAAATAATATAATTTTGAAGTGAATTTTAAGATTTATTAGCTCTAATATACCAATCGAAACCTTCACAGTATTTGACTCCCCTTTTTGAAAAGTAAACTCGCTGTCTCTAACATTTTGACCCACCCATATAATGGCGGTCAACGGCAGCCGAATTAAGACAATAATTACTCGCGGTTCTGCCCCGGGAAATTTCGTTTTGGTTAATACTTTTTATGCGTACTATCTGTACTATGGACACGTGTTTACAAGGTATTATATATATCTAAGATTACTAACAGGTTTATTTTACACTATGTGAACATTACATACTTATGATTGTATTAAAAATGGTCTTTTACTAATATGAATTGGAAACTGAGCCTCTTTTTGTATTACAACGATAAGAAAATTGAATTAATATATTCTTAGACGTTTCTTTCAGTATAAGAATAAAATAAATTTTTACTCACCCTATTAAATCTTATATATATTTCTATACTCATATCATAAAGTTGGTAGAGTTCGTTTGGATGAATGCTCCAATCTCAAGAATACTGTCTTGAATTGAAAAATTATTTTAGTGTGCGTGCCTGTGTCCATATATAGTGGAAGTCTTTAAGTTATACTACATCATGATTATCGCTTTCATAGCCCGCTATACCTGTGGTTAGGTTAGATTAGGTTAAGATAAAAAAAAAACAAAAACAAAAGTTAACTTAATAATTTGCTTTTGACCACGCGGGCGAAGCCGCAAGCAAATTCTAGTAATATTATATAAATACATAGTAAATTCAACTTTTCATTGCCAAAACATTTATAACCTCACATACGAGCACATACATACTTTACCACGTATTATTATCAAATGATGTTAATTAAAGACTAAAAGTCAACAGAACAGATATATAAATCATTCTAATTAAACATGTATGTATGAGTATATTTCGTAGATTATATTATTGCTGGATCAAAAAAGATAATAAGCGAGTCAAGCGTGAAGTACCCGCAAGAATAATAATGTATTTATATATGCGTTTGATTATGTTACGTACATAAATATAATATATGGTTTTGTTTTCTCTCTTTCTGAGAAGGAAAGAGAAAAAAAATGTACACAAAATATATTCTTCTATTTTATAATATTTTTGATATTGTATATAGAAGAAGCGGCCGTTGTGGAGCAGTGGCGTAGAGTGTGACTGTAAACTGGACGGTTCTTGGTTTGATTCCCACTCGGATATATAAATTATTCTCATTTGCTCTCTCTGGCAACAAGACAAAACGCGACGTTGTGTTCCGCCCCTCAACCCAATGTCTAGATAATTGGGCGTGTAGGAAACGGAGTTTCTTGACACTAGATACACTCTACCTGGTGTGTGGAATAAAGCGTGAAGCTATCGTGAAAAATTATATTAATTTTCTTCATACATTTCAGTATAATCTGACCATTTAATTTTTATAAAATTATTTTTTTACAAGAAAAATAAGGTTTTACTCACTTAAGGACATGCTATATTCAATCCAAGGTCAAAGTAATATTTGATCAAACACCAAACATTTGTCACTGATTCCTTCAGAAGATATACTTCAAGGCAACGGCCAATACACGCAAATCTATCCCTTATTACAACCTAATAAAGCCTTTATTGCTATATTTTCTTAATCACACTAAAATCATAAAAATATAATGATTAAATCATTTTTGTGATTATATGAAAATAAATCATACTGCAATACAAAAATGAATGATTTTTGAACATGTTGTTTGTGTGTGAAGCTGTGATTTTTTATTATTATTTGTTGAGGTAAAATATGATGATAATTTTATAGTAGGTATTATTAGTAGATGACTCATTTGTACGCAGTACTTAATACTAAAATAAATAGTGTAGAAATCTCTACTAAACTCGACGTAAATTCCATGATTTGCTATCAATCGTACAATAT